>JAADVC010000467.1:0-20418 GCA_023334575.1 Pythium volutum
ACGTATTGTGTCGTGATGTTTCTACTGTAGAACGTGAGGGGGGGGGGTTGAGCAAATGAGCTTTTCGTGTGGTACTTTTCGTTCTCGTCTTGGTCAATCACGCATACTTCTTTCTTGTCATACACAGATAGATACTGTGCGTCTACTTCGTGGCTTGTTTCGAGCGTTGGTTCGTCTCCTCACACGGCTCATTCGTGCCAGCCACTGTCTGATGCAGCAGCATCGGGAGACGCCATCGCCGAGCCGCTAGTCGATCGCGACGCATCGTACACCGAGACAACGCCGAGGCTGAGAACAGATCACACCACCAAAGAGTGAGTCAATCCGGTGCGTAATCATCGTGCCGCGTTGGTATTTGTCCCACGTACTTGTCCGAGACCGCCACGATCGAACCCGTCTCCAGCGAAAAGTCGCCGCTCGTCTTGTATTCAGTCAAGCCGACTTGTGCCGCATGTGGCGGTCGCACGCTACAAAGAGAAAACGTCCGTCAATCACGCAGCACACCAAACAACGAGGCAGCATTGGGAAAAAAACGTACCCCGTCATGCCCGTGAATTCTCGTCCCAACGAGTCCACAGTCGCGGTCGCAAAGCTGCATTTCGTCCACAACAACACCACCCGTTCAGTCCAAGCCCCATGAGCAGCAGAGTAAAAGAACCCTTATCGTACCCGCCGACGCCAAACATGGCACACGTTCCAGTCGCCGAGCGCCGCATTTCGCCGAGGCTTCCGAGCGGAGTCTTCAGGACGCCGTAGCTAATCCACACAGATCACATATCCCGTGCGTCAATCAATTCCCTCAAGCCAGCCAAGAGAAAGCATCCCGTCACGCACCAGTACTGCTTGCGGGGCTTGCGCAAATCCAAAAAGAGTAGCTGGCCCGACTGAAAGCCCAGCACGACATTCGTGGCCGAGATATACTCGTGGCCAAAGAGCCCGCCCATGGCGTCAATCTCGAGAAACGAATGGAGCGCGACCTGGAGCTGCGGCTTGGTGCGCGCGCGCACGTCGGCCAACTGGAAGTCGCCGCCGTCCGTCGTCCAGCTCAGCGTGCCGCTCTCGGTCGGGTGCCAGCGCAGACTGCTCACAACGTCATAGGCGTCAATCTTGCCGTCCATGGTCGCACTCGCCGGGTCGCCGCCTTCGCCCAGTTTCGTCAGCACGACCGTCTCGTCAAAGCCGCCCGAGGCAACCGTGACCGAGCTGCAATAGTTGATCGCGAGTTCTCGAATCGTGTCGGCGTGGACGCGACGCAGCGGCGCCGACAGCGAGCCGCCCTGCGTGCCGTCGTCGTCGCCATTGGTGGCGAGTCGCAGCACGTGCATGTCGCTGCCGATCGCGGCAATCGCCGACGCGTGGCCCAGCCACTGGAGGTCCCGAATGTCCTACAATACGCAAGTGAGACGTGGGCCGGTCTGCGACGACTGTCATATCCCAAGGACACGTACTGCCGGGGCTTTGATGACGTAGGGCTTGTCTTGGGACCCGCCGACGTGCGTGATAAAGAGGCGGTTCCACATGGGCTTCGTCATCTTGCGGACGCTGTTGGCCACGAGTTCCGTGCCGACAATCAGCAGACCATCGTCACGCACGAGCGGCTTGGACAGCGCTGCCACCACACAATCCATGAACCACAATGCCACACAAGAAAATCACACAGACCGAGGGAACGTACGCAGTGGCTGGCCATTGGCTTGCGTCTCAAACGCCAGTGAATACGACGGTGTGGCCGTGACGCCGTCGAATCGGACATCAAGAGCCGCCTCCGACTTGACTCTGGCGCCGGCAAACGCCGTGTCACTAGAAACGAGAAACAAGCGTCAAAACGAGGCACCCTACCATTACGAGACGGGAACGTTCACGTACGAGTCAAAGACGGGGAGCAGCGGAAGTGCCGTCGCCAAGCCCGACGGTGCGTGGGGCATCGCGGCATAACCATTGACGTGCTGCTGCTGGTTGTGGTGCTCGTGCGACAGCATGTCTTCGTCATAGTAGCCCCAGTTGTCGAGCAGCGCCGACGACGGCGTCGGATCGTGGACGTGGACTGTCGCGCGACTCGAGTCTCCGGCTCCGCCTCCACCTCCGCCATTCTCATTCTGTTCCGAAGTGGCCGTGGCGATGGCCGTCGTGACGCGTCGCGGATCGGCTGCAATGTCTTCTTCGTCCATGGGGTCGTCGTCGTCGTCAAAGTCGAGACAAATCGCGCCGCTCTCGTCCATAATGTGGGCCCAGTCGCCGCGGTCGTACGCGTCCGCCTGGCCTTCTGGCGCGGCCGCAGTGGCGACTGCAGTTGCATCGCCCATCGACGGCTCTTGCTTGATGATGACGCGGTCTCCATTCTGCGAATTCTCGCTCGGTTCTTGATGGCGCGGCGACGTGGACGACGCTGTCGAGCCAAACGAACTGTTGGCCGAGGTCGAGGTCGAGGACGACTCCATGATGATGAGAGGCAAAAGAAGGCGGCGGAGAAAGGCGCCGACGACGGCGGATGGAGAAAGAGGGAAAGAAGAGAGGCGCGCTTGAGCGGGAGCCACGGAATCGGAGAGTGAGTTGATGGACGTGGAAGGCTCTCTCTCTCTCTCTCTCTCACTCTCGAGCGTGTGTGTGTGAGGGAAGGCAAGCCGTCATCCACACTGTGCCAAGAGCATTTGGTGTCCTTTCCTGTCCGAGTAAGAAACCCAGAGACCAAAAAGTCTCTTGAGCATACGAAATCCAACACCAAATCGAGAAAGTACGGATGCGTATACTATAACGTATACTGTATTGCAGATTGTATAGTAATGCGTAGGTCTTTTCCTCCTCTGTTCATAGCGTCGATGCTGTGGCTTCTTGCTGGACCGACGTGGTCGAGCGCAGACTCTGCTCACGCGACAAGAGCCCATTGCGCTCGTGCGTACTCGTGCTAAGACTTGTCGGCACGAGCGACAGACGCCGCGCCGGCGCGTGGCTCGTAATCTGCAGCTTGTCTTCGAGGTGCTCGACGTGGTGGCGCAAATTGCGAATCTCGAAAATGACGCCGTTGAAGCCGTCGCCAATGCTGGCCCAGCGTGCGTGGTGGCGGTCGTTGTACCGGTACACACACTTGAGCATCTCGCCGAGCGTCGCACCAATGAACGCCAGCACGATCGCAAAGAGCCACTGGAACCAGTAGATCGTGGCAAACCCGAAAAGCTCGTCCATGACAAACGGCACGTGCGTGACAAAGAGCGTCAGTGTAATGGACCCGACGGCCGCGTACTGCATGTACTTGTTGGCAAAGAACCCCACAAAGACGTGGTTCGTAAAGCTTCGCGCCGTGTATGCACGCAGCATTTCCATGGTCGTAATGTAAATGAACGCCATGGTCTGCGCGCGCGCGACGCCGTTCGTGAGACACTCGTACTCGCCAGCGCGGCAGTACACATAGTCGTCTTCGTACTCGTGCATGTCGCGTGTCCAAAACGGAAACACGGGCGAGCCGTCGTGGTACGTGGCCGCGCAGTTGGCGTACATTTTCCAGCGCGCGTGGACGCCCTGCCAGCGAAAGCACCGCACGTGCTTGTAGTCGTGGACGTTCTTGGCGCCGTTCAAAATGTCGGTGAGCAGCACGTTTTGGAAATTCCAGTAAAGTCCCATGGCAAACACAACCAATGCACCAACGCCAATGAGAAAGGCGTTGGTCAGCACGAGCATCCAGAGCCGGCCGTGGATAATGGGCTGTGTCTTGGGGCGCGGCCGCTCTTTCATGGCGAGTGGGTCACCTTTTTCGAGCGATAGTGCGACCGCGGCCATGCCATCGGCAAACAGATTGAGCACGAGAATCTGCAGTGGCTCGAGCGGATTCGGCATGCCCACGGCAATGGCCACAAAGATGATCGAGATTTCGCCAAAGTTGGTCGAGAGCAAAAAGCACACAAACTTTTGAATGTTGGTGTAGATCGTGCGGCCTTTCTCGACGGCCGCGACAATGCTGCAAAAGTTGTCGTCCGTGAGCACCATGTCGGACGCGCCCTTGGCGACTTCCGTGCCGGCAATACCCATGGCTACGCCAATGTCGGCTTCTTTCAGGGCCGGTGCGTCGTTCACGCCGTCGCCCGTCATGGCCGCGACGTGGCCCTGCCGCTGAAGCGACTTGACAATCTCGAGCTTGTCCTCGGGCTTGGCGCGTGCAAATACGGACGTGCGCGACGTGATCTCGTCCAGATCCGGGTCCGTCAAGTATTCGTCACCACCGCGCGGCCGCAAGATCGAACAGTCGACTGCTTCTTCCGAGACGTCGGCACCGACACCCAGTAAATCAATCGACTTGGCGATCGCGACGGCCGTCTTGAGGTAGTCGCCCGTGATCATGACCGTGCGGATTGACGCCATGCGCGCCGTGAGGATGGCCTCTTTGACGCCCTTGCGCGGCGGATCCATGGACGCCACGAGTCCGAGCAGCACGAGTGAGTGGTTGAGCAACTGGAATTTCGCGTCGGCGTCGTCCAGGTCCAACGCGAACGGCGCGTGCGTCAAGGGATGAATGGCAATGGCCAGCACGCGCAACGCCTGCAACGACAGATCGTCAATGGCCTCGAGGATCTCGCTGCGGGTCTTGGCCGTGAGCGCGACGATCTGGCCCGTGCGCGTCATGTATTGCGTGCAGTTGGGCAGGATATAGTTGGGCGCGCCTTTGAAGAAGGCGACAAACTGGGTCCCCACGGGGAGCCGCAGTGCACCAAAGTATTCACTGTCGAGTCTGGAAAGCGTGACCATCATTTTGCGGGTCGAGTTGAACGGCACTTCGGCCACGCGCGTGTAAGTATCAAATACCTTGTCGGCCCAAATGTCCATCTTGGCAGCGGCCACGATCAGCGGCGCCTCGGACGCATTGCCGTAGGGCACCCAGACGCGCGGCCCCGTGCCGTCGTCGCCGCTCGCTTCGTGCTGCAGCGTCGTGTTGCTGCAGAGCACGCTCGCGAGCAGCGTCGCGTGTGCGAGCGGATTGTTTTGCGGCGTCTGCTTGACGCCACTGAGCAGCACGTCGCCGTGCGGATTGAAGCCGGCGCCCGTGAGGATACACTCTTGGAAATCGGTCCAGAGCTTGACCGCCGTCATCTTGCCCTCGGTCAGCGTGCCCGTCTTGTCGGTGCAAATCACGGACGCGGCCCCCAGACTCTCGACCGCCGCGAGCTTGCGCACGAGCACGTGCTTCTTGACCATGTCGGACGTGCCGGTCGAGAGACAGATCGTCACGACCATGGGGAGCCCCTCGGGCACGGCGCTCACGGCAAGGGAGACCGAGACCATGACCATGGTGAGCCACACGGGGCGGTCGCCGTTCTTGGGGTCTTGCACGCCGCGGATCATGCCGACCGTAAACACGACGGCGCAAATGCTGAGCACGGCCACGCCCATAAACACGCCCAAGCGATGGAGTGCCTCTTGGAGCGGCGTGAGCTTGGTCGCGTAGACGGCGAGAAAGCGCGCGACGCAATTGCCCGTCGTGTGGTCGCGTGCGTCCTGGAGAAGCGCCGCGATCGAGCCGACGCGCGTGCCCATGGCTGTCTCGACCACAATGCCCGTGGCGTTGCCGCTCGCGACGGCCGTGGACGCAAACACCATGGTCGGCGCCGTGAGCTTGTCGGCCGTGCACGCGGCATCGAACCGCTTGGCGACATCTTCAGATTCGCCCGTCAAGATCATTTCATTCACCTTGAGGTCGGCACTCGCGAGCAGGCGAATGTCGGCGGGCACAACGTCCCCGACCGACAAAATGACGATATCACCGGGCACCAAATCGTCGCTGGCAATTTGCTGCTGGCGCGCGTCCCGCAAGACCATGCACTGCGGCGACGACATTTTCGCGAGCGCCGCGAGGGCGTTGCCGGCGCGGTTTTCCTGGAGCGTTGCGATCACGGCGTTGAGCGTGACAATGGTAATGATGGCAATGCCCTCGACGTATTCCTGGAGCGCGATCGACGCGAGCGCCGCGGTGATGAGCAGACCGATAATGAGGTTGAGAAACTGCATGAGGAACAGCACGAGAATGGGTGCGCGCGTGTCGCCCTGGATGGCGTTGCGCCCGTGGCGCGCGATCCGCTTGGCGGCCTCGGCGGTCGTGAGCCCGTGGTCGGCGTCCGACTCGAGCTGAGAAAGGACAGCGTCTAGTGGTTGGTCGTGCCAGCCAACGGCAGTCGCGGTCGACTCGAGCTCGCGGTACGACTCGCGCGTCTTGACGGGGTCTTGCAATAGCAGCTTGTGGGATTCCGTGAGAAACCGCTCGCGGTGGCGCGCCGAGAGCAATGCCTTTGGATCGGGACTGTGCAAGTCTGTGTGGTAGGGCGACGACGACGACATGGCGTCAGTGGACGACCGCAGCGGCTTGAGCGCGAGCCGTGGCGTGTGGGATCCAGTGTAGCCAAACGAATTGGACGCCGTGAGCTGTCCTGGCCGCGTGGGCGTGTCGGCCGGCGGCGTGATGGCGTCTGTGTCGTCCGGTGTAGTCGAAGACGAGGTCGTGCCATGGTGGCGCGACGCAGCAGAAGATGAAGCGGAAGATGCCGTCACGATGGTGGGCGGACGCGTCGCCATGGGGGGTGGCTTGTTGGTCTCGACCAAATGTGGAATGCACACACGCGACTGTTGGCAAAATCGACCCACCCACGTACGATGCAAGGCGTCTGTCGTGCCGCCCGTGGATTCGATTGTCAGCGCCGCTGGGCAAGAGAACCCAAGCGGGTTTCGCGTTTTGGGGTTTCGCGTTTTGGGGTTTCGTCCGCTGGTTACAGCGAGAAGTGGCCATGGCATGGGGCCGATCCCATGCTGGGAAACAACAGGTCTCCTTTTGGAGCTTTTCTCGGTCTTTGGCGAAGCCTCTAAGGTGAGACTGAAACCTGGTACTACGCGTGGGTTCACTGGACCTGACCTGAAGCGACGTGATGGGAAATTGAGAATGCAGATCCCATGCACAAAACCAAATTTTGGGCCCCAAAATAGCGGGAAAAACGGAAAACAACGGCCGATTTGAATTGCGGACCATCACGAAAAACGGAAAAATGCGAAAAGCTTATGTTGCCAATGACTTCGAGTGCAACTTGAACAAGCGCAAACAGTCTAGAGTTGCGGATCCGCAACTTGAAGATAAATCTGTATGGCGTGCGACCAGCGGGCATTTTCCCTATTAGAGCTCGTCGCGGAAGAACGCTGTCTGCATGGCGATGGATCTCAACATGGCGTCCGAGCGAGAGCTGCTGAAGCTGCCAGGTGTGGGACAAGTGATTGCGAAGCGTATCGTCGCGGCGCGGCCCTTCACGGCGCTTGTGCAGCTGCGGCAGATCACGGGCATTGGACCGAAGCGGTTCGACGCGCTCGTGGGACGGGATCCGCTCGTCACGATCGGAGAGGTCCCAACAGCTACTAGCAATGGCCGTGATGGTACGAAATGTGGTGTCAAGACGGAGTCCACTAAGTCAACCAAGCCGCCCGCGAGTGTGGCGCAGCGCCGCAAACCCACGCGTCTCGTGGATCTGAATCGCGCGACGCTTGGTGAGCTCGTGACGCTTCACGGCGTCGGCCCCAAGCTCGCGCAGCGCATTGTAGACGCGCGGCCGTTTCGACGCAGAGACGAAGTCACGGCCGTGCGCGGCATTGGCCTGCTCACGTACGAGAAGATGCAGCACCAACTGCTAGAGATTCGCGGCTCGGTCACGTCGTACGGGACCGCGTCCTCGGAAGACGGTGAGGAGGAGGAGGATAGTGCCAAAGAGAATGAACCGCAGGCTGCGTCGCCGACGCGTCGCCCCCTTCCCAGCACACGGCCACCGCTGTCCATCTCGCCTCGTGGACGTTCCTCTTCGGCGCGTCCACCACGCCGCCGTCGCAGTGGCGTGTGCGACATGCCGTCGCGTACTCTGCTAGGCGCCATTCGCGCGTCCGTGCTTCCGCACTCGACAACCAAACTGCTGATCGCGTCGTGGAATATCCGCAACTTGTCGAAGCGAAAAGACGCCGAGCCGCTCCACGTCATTGCCGACATTCTGCAGCAGTTTGATATCGTCGCGATCCAGGAAGCACGCGACACGATCGTGCTTCGGCGGCTCAAGCATTTCATGCCCGGATGGGACTACATTGCGTCGCCGCTGGTCGGCGCCCACGAGGTACGCGTTGGAACAGGAGCAGCCGCCGCCATCGATGGGGGAGCGTCACTACCAACGTGGCGCCGGCGCGCCGAGCACTTTGCCTTCTTTTTCCGACGACGATGCCTCGTGCCCGTACTACCCACAGAGGACACACAGGCGGCGGCCTCGTCGTTTGTGAATATGGTGCGACCGCCGTTCGTGGCGACGTTCCAGACCATTGGCACGGCCATGCCGTCGCTCCAGTTCGCGCTTGTGAACGTCCACATTGTGTGCGGCGACATGGTGTCCAAGCAGCGCGAAATGAACGAACTGTGGCGGCTCGCTACGAGACTTCCCCAGTCCAAAAACCTCATGGTGGTCGGCGATTTCAATCTCGCGCCGCAAGACGTGGACGGCATGGGCGCCGGCGACAGTGCGTTGGAGCCGCTCATTCTCTCGCCATTGGCCACGACCGTGGGCGACAAGCTGCTCGACAATATCTGGCTCCATGGCGCGGGCGACTGGGACACGTGGGAGATGGAAAGCGGTGTGTACCGCATCGACTGGGCACTGTACCCGCGCACGCGCGCGCTGCCGCGGCCGCACGAGACGCAGCGCTCGCGGCTCGCGGCGCAGGCCGCCCGCGTCGAGTGCAAGCTGGACCTGAGCGACCACTGCCCCGTATTTGTCGCGATCGGCGACGGCACCGCCGAGGAGGACTGAGGAACAAGAGAAGCCGGGCGAACCCCCAGTGTAATTGTAGCTATGTACAAAGGGAACTATACAACAATATCCCAGATTCGATTGTGGTGGTCTAGAGCTTCTTGAGGAGCTGTTTGAGCTGGGCCTTTTGCTGGTCAATGCGCTTGATCTCGAGGTCGATCTCACTAGTCGATCGGAACCGCGACGGGTCCGTGCGTTCTTCGCGTGCATGCGCCTGGCGCTGGCGGAGCTGCTGCAGCTGACGCTCATAATCGGCCTTGGTATTACTAGTATTATTCCCACGGTGAGGCACGGGTGCACCAAAGTACGGCATGGGCGTCGGCACGGCCTTAGACGAGAAGACAGACTTTGGCGGCGAGTCGGCCAGACTAAAGTCGGGGTCTTTTGCGATAGATGACGCCGCCTGTGCCGCAGCAGGAGATTCCTCCGTCTCTAGAGAAGAAGGCGTCTCGCTGGGCTTGCCACTAGTGTTTTGCTGGTCGGCCATGACCACAAACTCGTTCGTCTCGACACGGCCGAGCTTCTCGTCCACTTTTTTCTGGACCTTTTCGACCAGGAATTTCTCTAAAAAACATACGCGTCAGTCTCTCGGCTATTCAATTCCATTATGCAACCGCACAAGAAATAAACGCACCGTCCTTGCCGGCAAAGTACGTATACGCGCCGTTCGCGAGCACGATGATAAAGATGCCCCAGTAGATACGCATGGCCATCGACACGGGCTGCTTCGAGCGGTCGCCCCAGTCGGATCCCATGATGCGCGTGACCAGCGAGTCCATTTCCATGTCCTTGGCACGCGGGTCCACGGCGCGCGGGTCCGTGCCGCGGCGCACGCGTGGAGTCGTGCCCAGCGACCCACGTGCTTCTGTAGGAACGCCGTTGAGCTTGTTGCTGTTGCTGTTGGTGGTGGTGGCGAATCGCCGTGTCGCGGCCTGGCGCAGACGCCGCCGCAGCGGAAGCGGCACGAGCAGCTTCATGGCCGTGTCCGCCCAGCCACACTTTTTTTTACCTAACCTATATTTCTAGAAACATCGATTCTTATATTTTGCATTTCATGGGCCGAGACTTTTGACAAATTGGGATATCCACGTATCCAAAATGGAGGACGCCGACGAAGAGCTCTTGCGGCTCTTGCGCGCGGTCAAGGCCCACGAGCCCACCACACACACGAATGCGACTAGTGAAAATGACGTAGAAGAAGACGACGAGAATGACGACTTTTCGCTCGCGTACGATGACGACGACGCCGTGCTACTCTGTCTCAACGCACTCCAGGCCGCGACCGACGTCGACGCGTGGCGCGCGTCGCCGCATCTCGCGCCGCTAGTCGACGAGCTGCTCGACTGGCAAATCGCGTCGCTTCGACTTGAACGCAAGGCCAAGACAGAGCTGCTGGTCGTGCGCTGGCGGTTCATTACGCGCGCGATCGAGACTGACGCAGTCGACACCAACGCGTCGTCCCCGCTAGCGTCGCGGCTGCTGGCCGCCATGGCGAGCGACCGCTTTGCCGCCATCGACGTGCAGTACGCCGTCGTACAGACACTGCTGGTCGCGATCGATCGCCGTGTCGTTACGATTGGCGACCAGACGCTTGAGCTGCTCAAGCAGTTTTACGTGACGCTCGCGCGCGCGTCGGTGCGGATACAGCTCGGCGCCGCGATCACGCGTCTGCTCACGAGCAAGGACGACGTCAAGCGCGTGGTCCACAGCGGTCTGCTGCGGGCGCTGGTGCAGGTCGCACTGGCAGAAGAGCGCGCACTACGTGCGAAAGAAGCGATCCGCGAGGCCGACGAGGACGACGCCGAAGAGAAGCTGGCAAAATTGATTGAGACGGCGGTCGAGATACTACGCCATGCTGCTTCCCACGTCTGCCTCCGGAGTGAGACTAGTGCTGACCCCCTCGGCGCAACGAGAAGTCTATGCGACGCCGTCGTGCAGCTCCTACTGAGCCGCATCTCGCTCGTGTTTGACGAAGCCGTCCGCCTCCTGCAAATGCTGGTCGAGAACCCAACGTTTCTATCGGAATTGCCATCCATTCCGGACCTTCGAGGCGCGCTGGAAAAGGCCAAGACACTCGCGACCAAGCCAGAAGGGAAGCCCACGGTCGATGATGCGTACGTGCAGTCCCTCTGTGAACAGCTCCACGCCTTGCTGACGCCACAGATTGACGCGTATGAAAAGCACCATGGCAGTCTCGTCGGTCTCTCGGATTCGTTCGACCACGAAGCCGCGCTGTCGAGTGAGACGGCGCTCGCATCGGCCCTCGCGTGTAAAGCCAGAGGCAATACGTTCTACCAGCGCGGCAACTTTGCGACCGCGCGGCTGTTCTACCGACGCGCGATCGCGATCGTGCGTGCGGCCGAGTTCCAGGCCGACCAGAAACTAGCGACGCTCTCTCTCGACGACCTCCACCAGCGCTGCAGTATCGGCGCGTCGGTCCAAGTCGTGCAACGCAATGGTGCAGTACGAAGCGCCATGGTATCTGATACCGACGAAGGCGATGATACCGTCGAGGTGCTGTATGATGACGACGACGAAGAAGAAGAGCGTGTGCCGCTGAGCCGCGTGCGCTTGCGCATGGCGACCACCCACCTCGAGCAGTTCAAGACACTGGCAGTCGACTGTGCCATGAACATGGGACGCGCGTTCACCATGCTGTTTGACCACGATCGCGCCATCGAGTGCTTCACGCACGCGCTGACTATCCAGCCGCAGTACATTGCGGCCCTGTACCATCGCGGCGTCGCGCATCTCGTGGTCCACGATCTCCAGCAGGCCCAGAAAGATTTGTGGAACGCCAATCAGCTCTGCACCAAGTGGAAGACGCTGGGCGATCCGGTCGAGACCCAAAAGAAAAAGACGCTCCATGCGCAGATCGTCGCGGCCTACAAGAAACTGCAGACGCTCCACGCGACCAAAAAGAAAGGCGACAAGCGACTCGTCAAGCAAATGCTCGGGTACCTCTCGTCGATCCCGGGACTACAGGACGAAGTCTGATTCATCCAAAAACACAAAACAGCATCATATAATTCCATGTTTTCGTGGTTTTGGGTGTGTACTACAGTGTAGTATGGTTTACAGCGAGCCGACACGGATGCCGCGCTGTGCACTGTCGACCGCGTACGACTCGAGCAGCAGCCGCTGGGTCGCTGGGTGTTCAATGAATGCTTGCATCTCCTCAATGGCCTTTTCGACTTGGCCGTCGCGGTTCTGGCGCTGCGCGAGCGTCTCGGCAAGCTTTTGGTACCGCGTCGTGATGGCGACCATCTAAAGATACAAAAAGCAGCCATCGTGAATGAGTGAGATCTCATCTCCTCCCAAGCTTCCTACTAAAAGTACGTGTACTGTACCTTTGCTCTGGACGGGTAATGAAAGAAATCCGATTTCATGCGGTCCATCTCCTGGAACGCCGGGTCGCGACCGCCGGGGGCGGCGCTGGCGCCGTCCTGCGCGTCGTCGTCGCCCTTGAAAAACTTGCTCACGGTGCTGCCCCACCGTGAGAGCTTGCCCGCAATCTTGCTCGACACTTCCTTGGCCTTTTCCGTGTGTTCGGGTGATAAGAACGAGAGCAGTTGCGAGAACGCGCCTTCGTCTGCGGGCGTGGCACTCGCATCTTCGCGTGCATTGCGGGGGCGTGCCGGCGCGTCGGACTCGCCTTCACGCGCGCGCTTGTTCGAGCCGACGGCCGCGATCATGCGCTGAATGTCGGCCACAATGGCTTCCGTCTGTGCCGTCAGCAGTGTGCGGCAGCGCGTGCGCTGGTTTTTGAAAAAGAACGTGACCGACTTGCCGCGCTGTGGTGTGATGCGCGCAATATCCTTGAGTGGGAAGAGATCGCTCACGACCACAAACTCCGGATCGTCGTCCACGGGTGCATGGCCTGCGTTGGCACGACGCGCAGCCGCCATGGCGGCCTTGGACGGCCGCGGCACGAGAAGCACAATGTTGCCCGACTGTAGCAGCATGGGCACGGGCCGCAGCATGCCCGTGCGTGCGTCCACTTCTTCACAGTGGTACACGGCGCCGTAAATGTCGCGCTTGCGCATGCGCAGTCGCTTCGACGGCGGCTTCCCACCGGCGCCTGCGGAATCATTCTCAGTGGTCGACGCAGCCGGCTGCGGGTCGTTCTACATTTGATCCATTCGCCGTCAGCATGAAGAAAGTACAAATTCACATTACCCCAACAACGCACCTGCTGCACGGCGGCGACAAAGTCTTGCAGCAGCATCACGAGCGTATTCGACGGGCTCCAGCGCGCAAGCGCCGGAAGCGCCAAGAGCGTATCGCCCGTCACGTCGCACGTACGCCGCAATTCACGCGGGAGCGATTCCGCGCCGATATACACTGTGACGCGCGGCGCCTGGAACGGAAACGACGCGCTCGCGTGGGTCGGGTCAAAGGGCATTGACACTTCGAGCGCCGTGAGCGGCACCATGCTCAGCGCGCTCGATCCGTCGCGAAAGGGCACAAATACGTGAAACCGGGCCGCCGCGAGCCCAGCGTCTTCGTCAATGAAAAGTTCATGGAGCTGCGCGCCCGGACACGCGCGTTCGACGTTTGCGCACTTGTCAATCTCGCGGAAGACGCGGCTGCGCCAGATGCCAAACTGCCGTTCGCTCGAGAGTGCCGCCATGGGAACAATAGATAATAACGGGGGGAGGGAGGGGGGAAGCGGATGCCGTAGTGGCGGCGATGGAGAGCGAGGCGGCTACCTACGGAGCGTCGAGATGCGATCGAGAAAAACTATCGTCGTCGAACCGCATCTGCAACTTATGACGACAGTGAAACCGGTATGATACCGGTATGATACCGAAGAAATGGCATGGAATTCTTCTGGTCCAGAACTGGACTAGGGCTTCCAAGCGAAGCGTTCACTCGAGGTCGACTGATCAAAGTGGGAACTGCTGGAGTCTGTGTATCTGAGATGCTATGAGCGAGACACACGTAATGGAAAAGTGTACTTGCTAGAGAGGGGGGCAAAATCCACCGCGTTTCCTAATTGTTTTCTAACTAGTCGATGTCTTTGAAAAGCACCGTTTTGTCCTTTCGCAAATGGTCAATCTCGTCCACAATGCCGGCGAGGAGTTCGTTCTTGTCGTCCATCGAGATGCGTCCATTGTTGAGCAGCGACAGCTTCATGAGCTCGATCGCTTCCTTGTTGGGGTGCGCAGGGTCCACGTGGACGCTCATCTCGGGCAGCACAATCTCTTGGATCGGCTTGTGGTCCACGCGGCGGTAAAACTCTTTGAGCACGAGCTCGAGCTTCTCGGGCTCGAGGTCTTCGGCCGAGACGTTAATCAAGTCCGTGAACATGTCGGTACCGGACGTCTGCGGCCACGACTTGTCGGCCATGACCTCTTCGGGCTCGACCCACTCAAAGTCTTCAAAGTCGTCCAGCATGTCCGGGTTGAACTCGCGGTACCCGGGCTTGCCGTGCTCCTCCTGGTAGAGCTTGTACGGATCATACAGGCCGTCGTCGCGACCGCCGCGGCCCTTCTTCTCGCCGTCGTCGTAGCCGCCGCGGCCCTGGTTGTTGCCCGAGCGCGTCGCCTTGCAACGCACCTGCACACACTGGACAGCCGTCACAGAGACCGCCTTGGGCAGAGCCTTCTGGAGAGCCACGCGCGTGGCATGCGCACGCAGCGCCGAGCGCAGCAGCACGGTCGCCGACATGATGTTCCAAATGGTGATCTCGTTGGGAACTGTTCGCACCAGCCACACGCCCACAATCCCAACAAAGACCTAATTTAGGAACAGGCCAATCCAAATCTAGTGTGCACCACATAAATGAACTCACCAAAAGGTCACATGGCTACACATTTTGCATCCTCGCCCGATACAAAAAGATCTAATACTTGACTTGATGTGGAGCACGGACTTTAGTGGTCGCTACGGCGCATTCACGCCACAGCAACGAATGCTGTTTCCTGTGCGCGACAGTATCGATATCACCAAGAAGTGTCTGCTGAAGACGCTCCTCAATGGGACGTGCACGGGGATCGCCGTGCTGAATCCCGACGACCGCGGTGTCTTGCTGCTCGTACGGCAGACGCTCCACACCGTGTTGACCAAGAACCCGCAGCTGCGTCGATCTAAGTTCACAGTCGTTGTCACGACGAACGCTGCCTGGTCTACGGAAATCCTGTCGGACCGTGTCCGCGACGTTTCCAGCCATCTCGAGCTAGACGTGCTCGATGTTCTATTGCTCTCGCGTCCACCGGCGCTTCAGATCCCCATGGCGACCTCGCAGCGAAAGCAAATCGTTTTGGAGCTTTGGGACGCAATGTGCTCTATCCACCAACGCGGACTCGTGCGAACCATCGGTGTGAGCGGCTTTACAATCCAAGAAATGGAATTCATCTTTACGGCGACACTCAGTTCGCTTCCGTCGGTCGTAGCCGCGACGGCCGTGCGCGGTCCGACACGACCTACGACCGCCAAGCCTGTAATACCGGACATTTCCTTGCGTACGCTAGTGTCGTTTGCGCATGGACGCCGAATGGACGTGGTCGTGTGCTTTGCGTACCACGCGCTCGAGGATTTGCCGTCCCAGATTCCGTTGAAAGACCAGTGGCGACAAGTTGTCTCTACGATCGCGCAGCGCCAGCGCGCCAACCAGTTTGAAGTTCAAGTCGTCCACGAGGCCGAGCAGGACGCCTACCACCTAGAGACGCGCGATAGGAACGCGACGGGCACTCTTCAGTCGAGCACGCAGATCGTGCTTCGGTATCTGTTACAAAAAGGTGTCGTGGTCGTCCCGCTGCCAGACAGCGAAGACGCGGGCGACCAATTTACCGAAGAGGAAAGCCACGGCGTGTTCTACGATCTCATGCATCCATTCGCAAGTCTCCCACCAGCACGCTCGCCACAGGTGCAGTACTCGAGCATATTCTCCAAGGACGACATGCAGCTCATCGATCAAGTGCTGCCGCTCGTGGTCTCCTTTACAGATTGAGGCAGTCGTCATAACAGAGTGTACTTTCTCGTTCTCATTAGTTCAAGGGCTTGGTCGTGGTCTTTTCGAGTCGGAGCTGTTCGCGCGACTTGATTTCTTGGCGGAAATACGACGCCATAAACTGCGTACTGTGCAAAAAGCTCCGGAACGCTTCGCCGCCAATCTCAATCACGGTCGTCGGCTCGGTGCAGCGCACGCTATAGTGGCGATTGTGGATCGTGCAGTTGCTGGTCATGCCCGACACGCCGAGCGGAAAGTAGTCGCCCTGCTTGAGCTGCTCGACCACGACTTGGTCGTGCTGGCGCAGCACTTCGACTTGGCCGTCGACGATAATGAAAAACGAATCGCGCTCTTCGCCTTCGTGGTACACAAACTCACCAGGTGCGAGCGTGCGCTTCTTCGTGGATCCCTTGGTCGCTTCGACGCACTTGATGAGCTGGTCCTGCGTGTGGTGGCGCGCGCTCGACGCGACCTTTTCGTTAATGGTCGCATACACGTCACTGACATTGAGGAAATCGTCGGCCACGAGCTGCAGCACCTTGCAGGGAATGCCCGCGTCGCCGTTCGACTTGGTCGACGCACACCGGTACGTCGCGATGCGCGGATGGAGCCGCCCGTCCGGCCGCAGCAGCTCAATCTCGCCAAAGAAACTGCCCTTCTTGAGTCGCTTAAGCGTGACTTCTTCGTTTTGGGGGAGCGTGGCGGGGGCAGGCGCGGTGGACGTGGTCTTCTTCTTCTTTTTGGGGGACGTGGGTTCCTTCACCAGTTGCTTGCCTGCCAGCAGCCCACCCAGTCGACCGCCTGTGGGTTTCGGAGCGAGTGGCTGCGTCGGTCGCTTGATCGGATTCTTGCAGGACACGTCGACTTCGCCGTCCAGCAGCAGGAACACGTGGTGGCCCGTTTGTCCCTGGTGGATGATCACCTCGCCCGGATCGTAACTCGCAGACCGCAACGTCGAAATTGCGAGCTTGACGTCATCGTACGCGATCGAATTGATCGCTTCGTCCGTCTGCTCGGGGTCGCCCGTCGCGCCCACGAGCATCTCGGTGAGCTCGGTCTCACTCAGCTGGCGTCCGAGCTGCTTGCTCACGCGCGCGAGGTCGTGCTTGGTGATGAACCCCTTCTTTTCGCGGTCAAACACGTCGAGCGTCGACAGCAGCGCATCGGCCTTCTGGTGGAGCGCACCGCCGCTCGAGCTGATGCCCATCGTGATACTCTCGTCGGCTTTACTATTGATACTACTGGACGGCACCGCCTGGGGCGTGGACGCAGCGCTCGCCGACTCGTCTTCACCATCCAGCATGTCCATGAGCAGCACCCCGAGAATGCTGGCGCGCAGTCGTCGTCGTCCGCGCTGGAAGCGTTCGAGCAGCTCGGCGGAATTGCGGATCGGCTCGTGGCTGAGCGCGTCGACATTCGCGAGCCACGGGTGGTGCAGCGCCTCGGCCGACGTGAGGCGCACACTGGGGTCGGGCTCCAAGAGCTTTTCAATAAGGTCCTGCGCCAGCGGCGACATGGACTGCCACGTGCGCGTCTGCTTGCTAAACTTGCCCTTGATGATGCGCTGGCGGATCTCGTCGTCCGTGAGGTTGTTGTACGGATCAAACGGATGCGAGCCGCACAGCAAAATGTACAGCACGACGCCCAGCGCAAACATGTCGGCCTGCGGACCGAGACCGTACGCGCTCAACGGGCTAATACCGTGGTCGTCGTCGTGGTCGCTGTCGTCGTGGTCGTTGTTTGTCGTGGTTGTGGTTGTGGTGATGCTTTCCGTGGCGGCAGCAGTAGCGTGGCTGTTGCGCAACGTCTCGGGTGCCGCGTACGCGACCGTCCCGGTCAACTGCGAGTCGGCAAAGAAATGCTCACCAACGCGGAACGACACGCCAAAGTCTACGAGACACATGCGCCCATTGTGGAGCAAAATGTTTTCCGGCTTGATGTCGCCGTGGACAATACCCTTGCGGTGCAAGTAGTGGAGCGCGTCGCAGAGCTCGCGCATGGCGCCGCTTGCCTGCTTTTCCGAATACGCGCCGTTCTCAATCAAGTGGTCAAAGAGCTCGCCTTCCGACGCGAGCTCTTGCACAATGTACCAGCGGCTCTCGCTTTCAAACACGCCGCGCAGCTGCATGATATTCGGGTGGTGGCTCGCCGTGCGCAACACGTCGATTTCCGTCCAGAACTCGCGCGCCGGCGTCTCGCGCTTGTCGAGCACCTTGACCGCGACGGCCTCGCCTGTGCGCTTGTCCACGCCGCGGTGGACCACACAGTAGCCACCTTCGCCAATCACTTCGTCGGCAATCTCGAACGCGTCGTGGATCGACAAATTCGGTCCGCCGAGATGCGGACTCGGCGAGCGGCTATCGCGGCGCGCGTCACAGCTCGCCGTCGTGGTCGCCTCCTCACGGGACGATACTGCAGCTGCCGTGGCCGCCAGCGCCAGCGCACCTACGCCAGCCGCGAGCGCGCGCCAGGACGCCGAGCGTTCGCTCCCAGTCGTGGCGTCCGCGGCAGAGAGAGCTGCCTGCAATGGCGCGGCCGTTCTCAGCTCGTACGTGGCCGTCGAAGCCCGCAGTCGCTTGCCCGCAGCCGCAGCCGTCGACAGCACCCGCTGGCCGCGCGTGCTGGGTCGCAGTCGCGACGCCGTCGCCTGTAGACTGCGCACTGCGTGGCGTGTCATGCTCCAAGATTCCCTTTTTGTGTGTGGGTGTTTTGTTGTGCGGGTAGCAGGAAGCCACACAAGGCTGACGCAGCCCGTGACAGACGAGCAGCTCCACGAAGAGGAGGGGGACTCACCGAGCGTAACCGCAACATGGGGCTACACTAGCAAAGATAACCGAGAGCGAAAACAAGACGGAAGGCCATCGAAGGGTTACGCATTTTGTTTTTCTGTTCTGAGTTGCGCCTTTCCACAGCCTAAACTAAGCCAGGCTGATCGACGCCCATGATCAGCTTCAAGGTCATCACTTCACGGAGTGATCTGCAGCACACCGTCGCGCAAAAGCTGGCGCATGGACCAGCCCGTGGATCGCTTGTACTTGTCGTCAACGTGCTTCCAGCTCCAGAACGTCCACCCAGCGTGTGCGTGTGCAAATGCTGCGAGCTGCGCGTCCGCAAACCGCTTGAGCTTTTGGCGGTCGTCGGCGGGGAATGCCGAGTCGGGTGCGCCGAGGCTCCACTCGCTAATGAGCAGCCAGTTGCCGCGCCACGCCTTGATCTGGTCAGCGTACTTGGTGACGGCCTCGATGATCTGGTCGGCGCTTTGGCCTTCGTACCCCCAGAGAAAGTACGGATGCCACTCGTGCCACACGTTCGTAAATGTTGGGAACCGCAGCAGATCGTCCATCACGGGCGGGTGCTGCTCCGTGAGCATGGGCGCCGTGACCAGCACGCAGTCGTTGCCCGTGCTGCGAATCTTGTGGTACGCGCGCTTGTAGTAGTCGCACACAATGTCTGGATTCATCGGGTACTCGGGTTCGTTCAGCAAGCCGATCCCCAGAAACGCGGGACTGTCGCGATAGCGGTCGGCCAAGAACTTGGCGAATTGGACCGTATTGTCGACGTTTTCGGGGTAATCGCACCAGTACTTGACGCCGCAGGTCGGCGCAGCGCTGTGGTCGCGGCCGTTCTGCGAGCCTTTTGCGCCGTGGATGTCAAGCAGCACGGCTAGGTCGCGCTTGGCGCACCACTCGTTGATGAGCTGGTCGACAAACTTGATCGCGCCGGGTGCAAACACATGGAGCTCGCGCTTGTTGGAGATATCCGTGGGATCAAACGGCATAATCCAGAAGCCTACGGGCACACGCACCGTGTTGAGACCAAACCGCTTGATCTCGTCAATGTCGGCTTCCGTGATCCACGCCGCGCGGTGTTCTTCGAATCGCGGGTCGCCTTTGTCGTGGCCCAGAAACTGCATGGTCGCAAACTCGCCCTGGCGGCTAATGTCTTCGGGAACATCCTGCCAAATCACCGAGTCCCATGTCATCCAGTGCTCGGCGACGAGCCAGCCACCGAGATTCGCGCCACGGCACGGGATCTCGCCGCGGCGGAGACGCTGCTGAGTGGCCATGATGATCGCAGAAGAAGAGAAAAACCAAGAGTGAGAACAAAACCCCAGTGTTTCCATACGCCCGTTAGAAGGTGGCCGGTGGGACGCGCCGCTACAGCAGTGTGTCGAGTTCCTTAACGGCCGCAAGGCCTACAACAAACATTTCTTGGCGTTGGGACCGGGCGTTGAAGTTTACGGGTGATTGGTACACGTACCGGTAATGTAGGCGCCTGCAGGGAACCTTGGTACTGCATGATTGTCGCCTCGCCCGCGAAAAGCACGCGACCAGCCACCGTTTGGCCTAGAATCGCCGGGTCTTTGGTCGTGCTCTCTAGTGTGAGGTAGCTGTAGGCGCCGAGTACCCAGGGATTCTTGTTCCACCTATTTGACTCATATCACCGTGAGCTTCTCAGGTCATCTCCCCACTAGAACAATGGGGAACGTACCGAGTGACAAAGTGGCTTGTTGGTGCTGGGATATCGTCTCCAAACATGCCGTTTAGACTCTTAACCCTTTCGTTGCCGAGCCATTTCCTAACGTTAAATTTTGTATACAAATTTCAAGATGTAGCGCTCCAAAACAACGATATTATCGTTGTTTAAGGAGATTTTCCGATA
>JAADVC010000468.1:0-20385 GCA_023334575.1 Pythium volutum
GGGGTTACTGGGGAAAATCATAGACACATGTCGGGCGATTCGCGAGGGAAAGACAACAAGTCGTCGCTCGCGCACCGCGCGCAGCAAAAGTACAAGTGCGTTTACGCATGAACAATTCTCTCTCTCCCCTCACTCCATAGGCAACTAATCGTTTTCCAAATCTAGTGCCGGCAAGTACGTCGAAGCGATTGACGCGCTGCAAAAGCTGTCGGAAGAGATCGCACCGGAGCGCGACGTCAAGGTGCAGCACAATTTGGTGCTGGCCGGGTACGTCTCGGGCAAGTACGCGGCCAAGGACTTTGAGCACAGTCTGCGCAACTTGTTGAGCGCGCTCGCGGCGGACGATCTCGACAAGAAAGCACGCGGCGCCAGTGGTGTCATTGACACGGACGCCGTCTCGCTCGAGCGCGAGGCGTCGTTCATTCGGTACAATCTCGCGGCCGCGCTCTTTCAGCAAAAGCAGTACGCGGCCGCGAGCGGCGTGCTCGATGTGCTGCTGCGCAACATTGAACCGATCGACGAACACGTCGCCATGCACGTGTGCTTTTTGTTTCTCGACATTATCTTGCACAGCACGCGCGGCTGCGTGGCCACGGACCGCGAGCGGTACGCGACCGTCAAGAAGGCACAGGCGATCGTTGCGTATTTGGAAAAGCCGCATGGCTTTAATGGCCAATTGCTGAGCCACGGCGGAAGCGGCTCAGTGAGTGACGCGACCAGTAATGGATCGGCAAGTGCGAGCGCGGGTGGTGTGGGAGACGAGGCGGCGGCGGCGCTCGCCGCGGCGCAGCAGCAAGCCAGGAAGGAGAGTCTGGATGTGGTCGAGTTTCGCTTTCGTCTCCACTTGTACAAGTCCAAGCTCATGCTGCTCTTGGGCAATTTGAAAACGGCCAAGAAGGAAGTCAAGTCGGCGCTCGAGATTTTCCAAAAGGAAATCAAACCACGCGGCGACCGCACCGACGAGAGTAGCAGTGGCAGTGGTGGTAGTGGTGGCGCGACGGCGAGCCTGGAAAAGACGTCGACAGCGATTGGCCACCCGACGCTGGCCGTGCAAAAGTCGACGGGGCTTTTTCTCAAGGCCAATCTCGAGTACTTGCGGACAAATTACAAGAAGTGTATCAAGCTGCTGGCGTCGTGCGTGCAGCCCGCGGTCGACGAGAGCATTTTCCTCAACAATATGGGCTGCATCCACTTTCAACTGGGCCAGCGCAAGGCCGCGCAGTCGTACTTTGCGCGTGCGCTTGACGCATCGGCCAAGCCGCGGCGTGCGTCCCAGGAAGCGGTCGTCCTTTCGGTACGGCTCTCTATATGCACTAGCCGTATGACGTCAGAAGTCTCATGTTCTCTGTCTTTGTAGACGTCGTCGCAGTACGAGATCCTGTACAACAATGGGCTCCACTTGCTGCTGCAGGGCGACTTTGCACTCGCGTTTCGGTGCTTCCACGCGTCGTCACGACTGTTTTTCAATCGCCCCAAGCTCTGGCTGCGCATGGGCGAGTGCTGCACGGCCGCGTTTGCGCAGCACACGAAACTGGCGGCGACTGCGACCCACAAGAGCGGATTGATCCAGGGTATTGTGGGCACGGGGTCGCATCGTCGCGTTTTGCTCTCGACCTCGCAACCGTCGTCGAGTGCCGACGATATTGAACTGCCCGACAAGAACCAAAAGGGAAACAATGGAAACGGCAACGGAAACGGTGCGAACGGCGCGTCGGCCTCGTCGTCGTCGGCGGCCACCAGCGCCACTGGACCGGACGGTGCACCGAAAATGAATTTGCCGTTTGCGGCCAAGTGTTTCAAGAATGCCGTGCTGCTGTGCAACCAATTGCTCGAGACGGGGGCCAAGGCGAACGGACAGGCGTCGGTCGGTGGCGGTGCGGCGTCGCCGTCAATTGGTGGGGGCGCCGTCGCGCAGACAGCGACAAGTGCTGCGGGCTATGACCTGGACAGTGCCGAGCATGTGCAGGCGAGTTTCGAGGCGCTGGATTTGCTGCGTCAAAAGGCGCTGGTCAATCTGGCGTACGTGTACCTGTCCATGTACGAACCGCAGCTCGCCATCACGAGTGCCAAGGAACTACTCGCGCTTCCGTCGGCGACCAAGCCGAACCGGTACGTTGTGCGTATAGGATTGTGGGGAAGAAGCTTTTGCTGCCAGGCCTAATGCTGCTGTTTTTGTATACAGATTTCTCGCTCGCTCGTACGCGGCCGAGGCGCTCTGTATGCTGTCGCGTGCGCAGGAGGCGACCCAGGTGCTTCAGTCGGAACGCGATCTCATGCAGCACGCTGAGCTCTACGCCAAGGAGGCCAAACTGCCGGTACGGGTCCCTTGAACACTCTGAAGAAAAAACGCCCTGGGCTAATTAAAATGGCTGTTGCCTCCACAGGTCAATACGGCGCGTGCGGCGGTCCATGTCAACAATGCGACGGCGCTGATTCTGCAGGGCAAGCTGCCCGAGGCCGAAGAGAGCGTCTCGCGTGCGGTGAGCGAGAATGCGACGTGCCGAGAGTCGCTCGAGCTGTTGGTGTATTTCTACCTAAAGAAGGGCGATACCAAGAAGGCGCTGCGTGTCTTGAAAGAAGCCCAGGTCGCGACGTAAGCGTTAACGTGCTTGGACGGACAGGGGGCGTGTACTGTACACTGTGCGCATGATAGGAAACAAGTTTAACCAACACGGGTAGGGAAGAGGAGAAGACCACTATGCGACGTGGTCTCGTTTTGAGTGCAAACGCGTTGGTGGTGGTCGACCAACCCCACACACAGGAAGAAGGCAAACATCGCGGTAATGAATAGACTGCTTCTCGACCTGGCTACTCACCGTCCAGTTTTCTTTTTTTCTCATTTCAATGTGCTCATACGACTCACTGCTGCCTACCTAGTGCATGCTCTTTTCCGTGGTCTCCCCACGTTCTTCAAGAGCACGTGGATCCTTTTGCTCTCTCCCCTCCGTCTCGTGTGTGTTGCTCTGTGTGTGTGTGTGTTGTCTGTATAGTAGTCGTACGCGCTCGCTCGTACTACCGTAGTAGAAAGAAGGACGGGGCCAAACCGCTGGACGGTCCTGTCCTATTCCGCACGGCCGCCACGGCCGCCGTCTTCCTTGCCAGATCGTCGCCCGCCCTTGTCGCGTCGGTCGCCATTGTTGGTGGCCGCACTGGGCGCCTTGCCGTTGGCGTCGCGACGCTCTCTTCCGTCGCGCTCGCCGCCACGGCCGCTCTTGGGCGGACCACGGCCACCGCCACCGCCACCGGCACCACCACCACGACCACCACGTCCCCCATCGGCACGGAAGCCAGGGCGTTCCTTGTTGTCTACGAAAAATGAAAAAAATGAGTTTCGGTGGTACAGAAACAAAAAAATAGACTTTCCCATTCGTCAAAAAACGTACCCTTGCGTTCCTCCACGTGGAGCACCTTGTCAAAGAGCTTGAATTCCTTGTCGTCGGCAAGTGCTGCGCGCATGGATTCTTCCTCTCGGTAGTCGATAAACGCAATGCCGCGGCTTGGCGGCATGCCGACGCTCGCGATCGCGCCGTACGGCTTGAAGAGCTCGCGGAGATCCCCTTCCTTAGTCTGCGACGGCACGTCACGAATAAAGAGGCTAATAGGATTATACCATAAAAAACGAGATATCAGCATAAGAGACCAAACGGGGAAAACGTCCAGATCCCATGGGGGTATCATACCTGTAGAGACGACGCTTTTCCTTGTCGTGCGACGGCACCACAGCCGTCGACGCCGCTCCGACAGCCGCGTCAGTCGTCTTGGCGACTGCATCAGTATCCGCTGGCGCGGGCGACGCCGGCTTGGTGGCGGAGGCCGCGACGGGCGCCGGCTTGGGTGCCGCTACGGGCGTGGGCTTGGCAGGCGCGGCCGGCGAGCCCGCAAACAGTGCCGCCCACGTCTTGGGTGTCGGCGGTGCGGCGGGTTCTGCGGGCTTGGTCGGCGCGGGGGGCGACGCCGGCGTCGCAACGGTCGCTGACGCCGCCGTGGCCGCCGCCGCTGCCACGGCCGGGGACGCTGGGGTTGCAGGCTTGGTCTCGGACGGCTTGGGCGTGGTCTTGGCCGCATCAGCAGGCGCCGCCTTCTTCACGGGCGACGCAGGAGCCGCTGCCGCCTTGGGGGACGCAGCCGTCGCTGCTGCGACCACAGGCGTCGCCTTGGGGGACGCGACCTTTTTGGGCTGCGCGGGGCTCTTGATCTTGATGGGCGACACGGGCGACTCCACCGGCTTGGCGACGGGCGACGCTGGCGGTGCCTTGTCCTTCTTCACGAGCGGCGTCACGGGCTTGCTCTTGGGCGCCGCCGCGGGCGATGACGACGCGACCACCACCACGGGCGTGCCAATGGCAGCCTGCGCCGGCTGCTTCTTGGCGTCCGTGGGCGCGACCGCAACGTCCGACGCGGCCGACGCACCGGGCAGCTCCAAGAAGCGCAGACAGTCGTTGAGCACAAAGTAGCCATTGGGCTGCACCGCCAGGAAAAACGTTTGCACGAACGGCTTGGGCACGACGCTGCTCGCGAGCGTCATGACGCCCGTGACAAGCACAAAGACGCCGCCGTGGAGCGACGGCTGGCAGTCGATCGAGCCAATGTCGAGGTCCACACGCGCGCCGGCGTAGCCGCGACGCAAGATCTCGTCGTTAATGGCCTTTTGGCCGGCGATCGCGTCCTGCATGTGCGAGCCCACGCCGTGGCACCACGTCGACTCGTCCTTGTAAAAGCGGTGGAGACTCGCCGGTTCCTTGGCCAGCAAGTGGTAGTACTGGCGCATGAACGTGCTGCCGACCGTGGCCGGGTGGTGCACCTCGGCGTGCGCGTGCGTCTCGGGCATGGTGATACAAAGAGGGGAAGAGAGAGAGAGAGAGAGAGAGAGGGGAGGAATATTGGGGGCCGTCCACGAGAGGTTCGGATGTGAGCTGCTGCTCGGATCCACTCCACAGATACGAGGGAGGCTCTGGGGTACCTTCGCGTCACCTCCTTGAAGCCAAGGTGTACCTTCGCGTAACATCAAAACATTCCGTCGTTATTGTGACACTTTGTTTCTTAGGTTAGCTTAGCTATTGTTAGGTGAAGGAAAGTACAATTGGCACAATCAGGGCTGCGGCGACCACCAGCGTGAGTGCGAGCGCGCAGAGGTACTTTTGGCGCGCCTCGCGCTGCAGCTCGCGCGCGTGCTGGAGTTCGTTCACGCCGTGGCCAATCTCGATGCGGATGGCTTCGACCTTGCGCTCGATCTGCTCAATGCCCTGGCCCTGCTGGTGCACGATCGTGCCGACCTCTTGGAAGAGCTGCTTGACCACGACGGCCTCGCTTGCAATTTGCTGTGCCTCGAGCACTTCCTCTTTTGCGACCTGGATGTCCTTGGCCGAGATCTTGGAGACGGCGACAAAGTCGGAATCGCACAGCGTTTCGCGGCGCGTCGCGGCCTGGCGCTGCACGTGCTGGAGCTCCTGCATGGCCGCGACAAAGAGACGCTGCACGGTGCGGTACGCCTTGTCGTGGTGCGCACTGTTTTCCTGGAGAAACGCTGCGAGCGCTTGGTACTTGGTCGTCGCCTCATTGAGTCGCGGTGCCACGCGCGCGAGGTAGTGCTCTTCGCTTGTCAGCGCCGGATCATCAATCGCCGTGGCGATCTCACCCACGAGCTGTGAGAGCGCGCTGAGCAGACTCTGCGCGTCCGCCATGCTCGTGAGCATGGTCGACGCCATGGTTTAGGACGTGCTGCCTAGGCACGACGCGATCGAATGGCGAGCTGTCGATGTTGGCGGCCTGATACCAACGAGCCTTTCCTGTGCGCAGGTCGATAGATTTGCTCCATTCCCCAAGTGCCTCGGGAACTGATCCGTTCCACGTCGCAGATCGGTGGGGAGAGTGAAGGTGTCTCGACTTCACTCATCGTGTCTTATCCCGGCAGGCACAGCCTACCGCTGGTGAGCTCCCCAAATACTGACGGAAAAGCGTTGCGCGCCACAATGTCCTCTCTTGTCGTTTCGCACCACCGCCAGCCCAGTGCCACGCTCACATGGCCCCATTGCTATGTGTGGTTCCTCCTCCGTTTCGACTATAAATGGGGTGGTGCGAATTGCCTGTCTTGGTCGCAAAGGATGCTCGGCCGTCGCTATATTGGGATATGGGCACTGTGCACCGTATAGATAGGTTAGCAGAGACCGTTCGCATGTATACGCCAGCGGCAGTTCCCTCCGCTGGGTCAGTGACAGCGCCGTCGTAGAGCAAACGTTCACGCACGCCGAGGTCCTCGCCGCCTAACTTCTCGTTCTGCCCTGTCGTCGACTCGCGCGCGTCGTCTGGGCGACGCGGTTAACTCTTTATTGCTGTGGGAGTCGCCAAGATGCCGACACTACTGAGTCCTCGCAATGCCACAAGCAAGACACCAGAAGCTGGTGATGATGGTGTTGTGAAGAAACCCAAGGGTGTCATGGGCCGCATCAAGTCGACGTTTAAATTGGGACGGCGCAAGTCGTCCACGGGCTCAACAGCAGCCACGGCGGCGGCGGCGGTGCCTGTGGTAGTGCATGACAAGCAAGACGTTCCAACCGACGAACCGCAAGTCACAGAAGACAATGAGACTGACCGCACCGACAAGCAGGAAGAGGAGGACGAAGAAGAGGCGGTGGAGACTTACAAGGAAGACGACGACACGACCGAGATCAAGCAGTTTACAGTGGTAGAGCGTGACGACGATGACACTCGCCAGCAGCAAGAGCAGGAGCCAACCGCAGTGGAGTCTGCTGTATCTCTTATAGCTGAAGAGAAGGAGCAGCACGACCGCGTGACGACGTTTGAGCTCAAGGCGAGAGACGAACCTGAAGCCAAAGACGAAGAAGAAGACGATGAAGAAATCTTTGCGTGCGATTATAAACCCGGCGAGGGACCGCAACCAAACGAAGTGAAACCCCAAGAAGACGAAGAAGACGAAGAGGACGAAGTCGTTGAAGTGTTTGCAGAGACGACAGAGCAAGAGCGACCCCTTGGCGTCCGCAGCAGTGGGAACCAGTCGCCACCGGCACGCGCAGCAGCGCAGGTGAGATCGGTTAGCGCACCCCACGAGTCGGATCTCGTGGTCGTGGGCGTGTCCCCAGCCAAGCTCCACACGCGCACAGCACTGGGGCCTAGCAGCTCACCAGTCAGACGCAGCCAGCCACCGTGTGAACGTGACGAAGGCAACCAAGAGACGGCTCGGACTGGAACGGGTCCGTCGCGGGCCGACACGGAGCCGGGTCTCGGCGACCGCATCGCGAGTGCCCACTCGACGCGGCCGACACGGCAGCCTCCAGCCCTGAGTTCCTCTCCACCGCGTCGCGCGCAGCTGCTGAGCGAGTTCCAGTTTGGTACCGACGCGACGGCAACCGCGTCTCCAGTTCCGTCGTCGCCCATGAAGCGTCGCACTAATCCAACAAATAACGGCTCACCGTCGCCGTCGGTGCCCACGTGGCGGTCGTTCCAGCGTGAGCACGAGCAACCCCTCAGTATTAACGCATCTAGTCCGACCGCGTCGTCCCCACCGGCGTCTCCGATTGCCAAGCGCAAGCCCGACACGCCCAGCGCTGCACCTTCTACGAGAACGTCCCGCCCTGAGCGTCGCAACTCGTTGCAGGGCATCACGGAAGAAGCGCACTCGCCCCCTAGTAGTAGTAGTACTACTACTAGTACTACTAGTACGCACGAGCCTACACTGCCGCCTCGTCCGTCGGCCGGCACGGGGCGGCGACGCGTGGCCTCCTCCATAGAAGCACCTATCCTAGCGTCGTCCTTTGGCGCGGCGTCCCCCGAAGTCCCCGACGACCACGAGGCCGCTACGTCCTCCTCCGAGCCCGTGTCTCTACCTCATCATGACCGAGAGACCGCCACCAAGGACACCACTGCGTTTGACGCCGGCGCGGCCATCACGCTTACCTTTGGCGAGCGCGTCGCGCGTTTACTGGGCGCCGACCCGTGGGGCGACCGCCAGGACGGACTCGACGCGGTCCTGTACCACCTGAAAAAGACCGACTTGGCCTCTGCACCGCAGCGCCGTGAATTGCTGTGCGCGGCACTCGCGGCCGTGCAGTGCGGTGTCGACGACCGCGTCGCGCCCGTGCTCTACTGCGCGCTCGAGTGTCTGCGCGGCGTGCTCAAAGAGTTTGCGGTTGTGATCGATCGGTCGTTTCTCAAGCACGCGCCGCTGAACGAGCAGCTCTCGCGGCTCACGCGTGCCATTGTCAATAAGCTCGGCGACTCGAACAAGCGCACGCAGCGCGAGGCCACGCAGGCCGTTGTGCGGCTCGCCAAGCTCAAGAAGCTCAAGGTCTTGCCCCACGTGCTGCTTCACTTGAGTGCCAAGGAAGTCGCACCGCGGCACCGCGTCGAGACATTGCGTGTGCTCGTAAAGGAGCTGGGCGTCGACGCGCAGACGGCGCTGAACGTCGAGGTCGCGATGCAGTTTGCCGTGCCCGTGCTCAAGAGCGCCGACGACAAGACCCGCAAGGCCGCAGTCGAGTTGATCGCCGAGCTCCATGTAGTGAATGCCCAGGCCGTGAGTGCGCAGCTCACGACGGGCGTCAAGCCCGAAATGCTGCGCGTGATTACGCGCCGTGTTGACGAGCTGCTCGCACAGCGTCAGGCGGCGGCGATGCAACCACAACAGCAGCAGCAGGCGCAGACTCGGCCCAACGCCAACCAGACGGAAGAAGGAGACCATGACGACGGTAATACCACGACCATGGTGCTCGTGGCCGTGCCCAGCGAAGACACCAAGGCCACACAGACGCTGCTCGAGACGCTGCTCGTGCAGGCGCAGGGCGTCGTCGGGCCCGTCGTGTGGCGCAAACTTGAAAGCAAAACCTGGAGCGACCGCAAAGAGGCACTAAGTGACGTCGACAAGACCATCACCGAAGCGAAATCCGATTTACGCGACGTCAAGCCGGCGTTCCAGAGCGTCGTGCAGCACAATTTCGTGGCCTACTGCACGGTCGTGTACCGCAGTCTGGGCGACGCGATCGCGCCCGTGGTCAATAGTGCCATGGCCGCGTTCGCGACGCTTGTCAAAGTGTATGGCCCCTGTGTCGAGTGGCGTGAAGACCCTGTGCGCGACATGATCTTACTGACAATCATGCGGCTCTTTGGGACCATGCAAAAGCCCAATAGTCGCACGAACCGTGCCGCGTGTCGCTGCATTCTCAAGCTCGCGCGGCTGAATAACCCACACACACTGCGGTACGCAGTGTCGTGTGTGTGTGCCACCGACACGGACGTGCTCGTGCAAATGCACTTGTTGCGGCTGCTCGTACCCGAGTTTGGCTTCCAGTCCGAGGGGATCAGCGCACACGTTGTCATGGCGCTTGTCGCGCCGGCGCTCGCGCATAGCAGCGACAAGGTGCGCAAGACCGCGACCGACGTCGCGCTGTGCACGCAGCGGCTCATGGGCAAAGCGTTTGTATTGCAAAAGCTTCAGGACGTGGTCAAGCCCGTGACGCTCAAAGAACTTGAGAAGCAGTTCGTGGACCTCGAGATGATTCAAACGGACAGTGCGCGACCGCAGACGGTCCACGCGACGGCCGTGCCCTCGGGGGCCACCAATGCACTGCCGCCCGTCCAGTTTGGCGGCGACCAGGCGCGACGGCTGCTCCATAGTGCGCCCGTAGGTGTCGGCAAACTGCACTGCACGCCGCCCGAGCGAGAGAGTGAGAATGATGGTAATGGCCCACCGCGGCGTGCGTCTGTGCTGAGCAACGACGAAGAGAACCTCATGGACGCGATTCTTGGCAGCGACGACTTTTAGCGGAAAGAAAGAAAGAAAGGCGGCACTTTTCCATGTATACTAATATGCAATTTTCTCTCAAAATGGATATGTAGTGTGGATGACGTAAAGTTGGGACGGCAGCTTCAACTTGTGTCCTAGCATAGTGCTAAAATCGACCCTAGTTTAGTACTAATCCAGGATAGCCGGATCTTTTCTATTTTTTTCCTTCGATTTTGTCGCTCCATCGCTTGACGCGCATCTTCAGATCCTCTTGAGACTGCTCTCTGTAATGAAGAACCGATCCATGCTCATAAAGCTGCTGTGGCTCGGCTTCGTCGCTTACGCTGCTGCTGGCAACGCGGTCGTTCCGCACTGCGAGCGTCTCCGCGTGCCACGCGCGAGCGTCGAGCACGAGCTCGTGCATCTCGCGACCTTTGAAAATGTGTACGAGCAAGCGCGCCGGCTCGTCTCGGACTGGCACATGCCCGCGTACAAGAGCGAGAGCGTGTCACGCCAACTGCTTGGTGCGTTTGAAGACATGGCACGCCACGCGACGAGCGAGGCGCTCGTAAACCTCACGCTCGACCACACGCTGGCGTACCAAGTCGACGACGACGCGACCCAAACCGCGCGATGGATCACAATCCAAGCCGAGCGGCCGCTGAATGAGACGGTGTTGGCGTTCTGTGAACAGTATGAGATTGACGACTGTGACGAACTGTACGCGCAACTGTTTGCGCTAGTCGTGCGCGACTGGGGCTGCCACGACGACGACCACACGGCGACGGATACGGCTCCCAATGTATCCGATACCACACGATCGAATCTGGCTCCCATTGCAGGCAAGGAATATCCAGAATTCAGGGAGGAAGTAGGTGATATTCTGTCCCTTCCGATCCTCACGGTTCGCGTCGACGACGAGGACCAGAACGTGACGGTCTATCCAGACCAAGACCTGGAACTCCAGGCGGTGCTGCTGTGTCGCCAATGGCGAACGCCGCTCGACGAGTGTGCCAACGTCATGGCGGCCATGCACGCGCTTACGCTCGACCATCCAGCGTTTTCTCGGATTAAAGAGATGGCCACGCCGCGGTCATCGTCGGAATTTGGACTCGAGATTTCGCAGCCTGTGCAAACGCGACTGAATCCAGTGTCTCAAAGAATCTACTTTGACGGCGTGTGGTTGGATGGCGCTTCCCACCTAGTCGAAGAGCGACACCACGTGTGCCTTTTCTACGGATACGATGCGAAGCCACAGATTTGTGGACGGTTCCCACCCGAGGAAATGTGGTTTTTCAAGCGCGACAGTCTGCGCGAGGGATACCATCTCGTCTACTTCACCGAGCCAGTACCGGTAGACGAAAAAGACCAAAACTCCACGCCTGGTGTGGCAATTGCCGCGCGCCACTTTTGGGTTGTTCGACCGACCGTGAAACTACTGGATATCCAGCTTCGCCCTGTCAATTCGACTGTGCTGGTCGTGCTCACGATTGAGACCGTGGCATTTGATCTCTTGGATCCAGAGTTTCGTGTCTGTGCGCTGGTCGACGACACTCTCGACTGTTTCCAACCGCACCGTCTCCACATGGAGCACGCGACCGAAACACCTAACGCCCACGACCGCAAGACGGTCTTTACAGCCGCCCTTTTCCAAGTCGGCTCTGGCAAACACTCGGCCTTGCTGCTGCTTCTCAACTCGTTTAACCAGGCGTTTGCCCACAGTGAAATCGCGACCTTTGAAGTCACGATCGATCCGCACATGGCACTCGCGCCACGCGACCCGACCTACTTTTTCGAGCCGCCCTCTGTCAGCCACATGCAGCGACCAACAAGCTGCCCGCCACCGATAGAATCATCGGGTTTAGACTGGATTTGCCGCTTGTGGCGCCACGAGTGGGGGCGCTTCTCGCAAAACGGCGAAGACGGCATTCTCCAATCTATCTTCTACTACATTGGCACGACGAATCGGTACTATATCGAATTTGGCACGGAAGACGCGCGCGAGTGCAACACGCGGCTCCTGCGAGAATCGTACGACTGGCAGGGCTTGTTGTTAGACGGCGGCCACGCGAATGCGAGTATCCATCTCTACCAGGAATGGATCGCTCCAGAAAATATCAATACGCTCTTCACCAAGTACGACGTGCCGCGCGAATTCGATGTCCTGTCGATCGACGTCGACTTTAATGATTACTGGATCCTCGACGCGCTGGACCGTACGAAGTTCTCGCCGCGCGTCATCATCATTGAAGTGAATGCGCATATCCCACCCAGTGAACCGCGTGTGGTCCAGTACGCTGGGCCGTCGGCACGGTGGGACGGCAAGACCGCCTATTTTGGTGTCGGCGTCGGCGCCGTCCATTTGTGGGGCGCGCGCCATGGGTACTCGCTCGTGTACTGCGAGTCGCACGGTGTCAATTGCTTTTTAGTGCGCGAAGATGTGCTAGCGTCCGTCACAAGTGGCGACAATGACTTCTTGGTCGTGAGCGACCACCTCAGTGCACAAGATCTCCATGCGCCGCCTAATTTCTTTGGACGAAACGCTAGTTATCCATGGCCGACTCCAGACTCGGGCATTGTAGAAGACTGGGTCTGGCTGGAAATGAAGGATATATGATCATTTTAATTCAACGTGCTGCGCGTCTCGTGTCCGGCATTGCACCATGACACTTGCACAGACTGTGCTGGTCTCAATGACCCATAGTGGGGACGCGCCCCTTTCTCCTTGGGTGGCTTGATCATTGGAGTGGCGTGGTTCGAGCTGCAAAAAGATGTGGCGCTCGGACGTGACGACACGCTCCAGCACCGTGACTGTCGTGCCGCACGGGATGCGGCCCACCGGTGGCGCCGACAGCGACGGCTCACGGCGCGTTGGCGCGCCACCGTCTTGCACACAGCGGTACTGTGCTGGTGCGCTCGATGGACCATCGACTTTGTTCAGCACCGACTCGTTGTCTAATGTGCGCTCGACGACCCACGCGGGGCCATCAAAGTACCGCGCATGGAGACACAGAAACACGACGCCGTCGTCGCTGATCTGGCACGCGACGACTTCGACCACGTCGCCATAGAGTACATACCCAATCTCGACAAGGGCCAGATTGGGCGCCGTGCGGACCTTGCAGCCTTCAATCACACAGCGATAGAACCGTGATTTCTCGAGCGTCGCGAGCCACGGACCCGAGTGGCGTTCAATGAACACCTCATTGCGGATCGAACGACACGGCACCCATCCGTCGCGAGGCTTGGCAGAAGGGACCACGCCCGACGGTTGCTGGACGCACGCTAGTGACTCGAGCTTGACCATGGCGTCGCCCTGTTCATTAAACACGAGTTGGGTCGCGCCAAACACGCGTCCTAGTGGGATCGTGCCCAGTATTGGGGAGGCAATGTTGCACTTGGTGCGCACACCGACGCCACCGGTCTTGCCGCGGTGGCAGCATCGATAGAACTGGTCATAGTGCCACTTGCCGGCTTGCGTATTGTTGCGCTTGGCTGCGTCGCGCTCGAGGTGCGTGACGCAGCGCTTGCACTTGCCATCGAGTTGCACGTACTGACGCTTTGAGAACTGGTCCTCGGTTAAGTCCTGGAAGCACTGCACGCAGCGCTTGAGCTTGTTGGTCAGTGCCTGTTCGGTCTTGGCCTCGAGCAGCGCCGCTGCGACGCACGCCTTGCATTTTCTATAGAGACATAAAGGTAATCAACACCGGTATTCCCATTATGTTAGACGCTGTGGTCGTACGCGTGTGGCTTGGCTAGTTGGTTCCGTGAGAACGCCTCTGTGGGTTTCTCCTCTGTACAGGTGACGCAGCCGAGTGTAGCCGCCGCCGCCGCACGGCGGTCCCCCCGCGAAAGTTCCATTTTCCCCAACAAAACACAGCAAAAGCACCATTGGTGTCGCGAAATTCCGATTTTACATCGTCAGAAAACGCTAAATTGGGTCCGATCGCCTAGGTTAGTATGGTATATAGTGTGGACCACTCACTTTGAATTACTGACGCAAACAATTGCCACGCAGGACTCTTCCTGGGTGTGGGCGAAAAGCCAAGCACGAAAGAGACCTCCTCCTTCATCTTCTCCATCTCTTCTTCCTTCTCGTCTCTCGCGTCCTCTTCCTCCCACCATGAAGATCATCGACAAGATCCAGCAGAGCGTCGACAAGGGCGAGGTCTTTTACTCGTTCGAGTTTTTCCCGCCCAAGACACCGGCCGGTGTCGACAATCTCTACACGCGCATGGACCGCATGGCCTCGCTCGAGCCGCTCTTTTGTGACATGACCTGGGGCGCCGGCGGCAGCAGCGCGCAGCTCACGATCGACATTAGCGCGAACGCGCAAAAGTTTAGCGGTCTCGAAATGCTCATGCACATGACGTGCACGAACATGGCCGAACCGGACGTACGCAAGTCGCTCGACGCGGCCAAGGAAGCCGGCATTCAAAACATCTTGGCACTGCGCGGTGACCCCGTGCGCGGCGCCGCGAGCTTTGACGAGTGCGATCTCGGCTTTTCACACGCTGTGGATTTGGTGCGGTACATTCGCGCAAACTATGGCGACGCGTTTTGTATCGCCGTGGCCGGGTACCCCGAGGCCCACGCCGAGGCGCTGGACCGCGCGACCGATATCAAGTACCTCAAGCAAAAGGTCGACGCCGGTGCGGATTTCGTGATTACGCAACTGTTCTATGACGTCAATGTGTTTACCGACTTTGTGCGCGACTGCCGCACTGCCGGTATCACGGTGCCCATCATTCCGGGCATCATGCCGATTCAAAACTATAGCGGCTTTGTGCGCATGACGTCGTTCTGTCATACGTTTGTGCCCGCCGCGATCACGACGGCGCTCGATCCGATCAAGGACAATGACGAGGCCGTCAAGGAGTTTGGAGTGCAGCTCGGCATCCAAATGTGCAAGGACCTCATGGCCGCTGGCACGCCCGGGCTCCATTTCTATACGCTCAATCTGGAACGCTCGGTGCGCCGCATTTTGGACGGATTGGATATCTTGTCGAACAAGGCGACGCGTCGTGAACTGCCGTGGCGCCCGTCGACGCTGGCCAAGCGTGCGACCGAGACTGTGCGCCCGATCTACTGGTCGAACCGCCCCAAGAGTTACGTGCAGCGCACGGCCGCGTGGGACGAGTTCCCCAATGGTCGCTGGGGCAACAGCGAGAGTCCAGCGTTTGGTGATCTGAGCGAATCCCACTATGTACACACGTCGCTGTCGTTCCAAGACCGCAAGGCCATGTGGGGCGAGTCGCCGCTCGCGAAGGAAGACATTCACCACACGTTTGTCAAGTATGTGCGCGGCGAAATCAAGGCGTTGCCGTGGTGCGACACGGCGCTCCATCTTGAAACCAAGTCGATCCAGGACCAGCTCGAACGGGCCAATCTGGCGGGCTTTTTGACCATTAACAGCCAGCCACGTGTGAACGCGGCGCCGTCGGACGATCCGATCTTTGGCTGGGGCGGCACGGGCGGACGTGTCTACCAAAAGTCGTACGTCGAGTGCTTTGTGTCGCCCGAGAACCTCAAGAAGATTATCGAAAATGCTGCGACCATGCGCTATATCCAGTACCACGCGGTCGACTGCCGCGGCAACTCGTACTCGAACGCTGGCAAGTCGGCGATCGCTGTGACGTGGGGCGTGTTCCCGAACAAGGAGATTTTGCAGCCCACGATTGTCGACAGCACGAGCTTTTTGGCCTGGAAGGACGAGGCGTTTTCGCTCTGGGTCAACATGTGGGCGTCGCTCTACGACGACGCGAGCTCCGCATCCGAACTCATCCACGAGATCCACGACTCGTACTTTCTCGTGAGCATTGTCGACAATGACTTTATCAAGGGCGACATTTGGAAGGTCTTTGGTGAGACCAACCCCACGCTCAAGCCGTAGAGAGAGAGAGAGAGAGAGTGCGAAGCGACGGGCGTGTGCGTGAAATGATCCGGAACGGCGTGACCAAAGGAGCCAGTGCCCAGACCATGGACTAGTTCTCTTCCTCCGGCGCCAAGTGCTTTTTTCAAGCCTTGGGCAGACGAAGACGACGAAGAAAAGATACCCTACTATTATATGCTAGGTGTCCATGAAAACGATGGCTGCGCTTTTAGACAGTTAAGAACACTTGAATGAAATAATTGCATCATTGGGTTTGTAACATTGAGAGCTCTTCACGCAGAAAAATATTCATCGTCAAAATGGCCGAGCCGGTGCCGACCGAGTGCGTGCGCGTCCTGCGCGGCCACCACGGACCCGTAAACGCCGTGCGCTTCAATGGTATCGGATATTCGTACCATGCATTATATGGTGGGCTTTTAGTTAATGGATTTGCAAAATGGGTGCGCCACAGCCAAGGGCAATTACGTCATGACCTGCGGCCAGGACAAGACGATTCGGCTCTGGAACCCGCACCGCGACGGGCTCGAGACCAGGGGCGAAGGGCTGCTCGTGAAAACGTACCAGGGTCGTCACGGATACGACGTGCAAGACGTTGCCGTGTACGTGTCTCTCCCTCTCCCGATGGCTACATCTACGCCGCACCAGCGGATCTCATTCTATTGTATATTTGCAGCGCCAACGACAATGGCCAGTTTGCATCGTGTGGGCGAGACAAGGCAGTGTTTCTATGGGACGTCCCGACGGGCAAAGTGATTCGCAAGTTTGAAGGCCACGCACATGTTAGTCATTGATCTAAACGATGAGTCGACGCGGCAGACTCGAATTACTGACTCTCTATGGTGACTGCCGTAGAGTGTCAATTGCGTGCGGTACAATGGCGACGCCTCGGTTCTCTTTTCGGGATCCTATGACAAGACGGTCCGTGCGTGGGACGTTCGAGCGCGCAACGCCTACGCGCCGATCCAAGTGCTGGACGAGTTCAAGGACAGCGTGACATCGCTCGTTGTCTCGGACTACGAGATCATTGCCGGCAGTGTCGATGGCATCGTTCGGACCTTTGATCTCCGCAAAGGTATGGTCTATAGAGACCACATTGAAGGTATTACGATCGATGTATATAATAGCTGCCCTGTATATAGGACCCTCTCTGAATTTTGGTCGTCTGTCTCATGCACAGAACCCGTCGTGTCCATTGCGAGATCCCCTGATGGTCGACAGCTTCTCGCGAGTGCGCTCGACGGCGCCGTACGGCTCATTAACAAATTGGGCGGCACAGAGCTCAAAAAGTACGCGTGGGAACTTGCCTACGTACCCACACATAGTCAGAAAACAAAGACACTCACTCATATCTCTCATGTCTAGGTATCGAGGCCATCGCATGGGCGACTACAAAATCGACTGCGCGTTCTCTAATGACGGCGCCTTTGCACTGAGCGGCTCGGAAGACGGCGATGTGTTGTACTGGGATCTTGTGAATGGCCGTCCGACTCGTTTCCACGCCCATGGCAAAGCCGTTCGCGCACTCGCGTACCATCCCGACGACGCCATGCTCATCACGGCCTGTGTCGCCGGCTCGGTCAAAGTATGGAGCCAATGAAATATGGAAGCAGAATATCTATTTACTTAGGACAAACTGTAGCGCATGCCGCCAACCGTCATGAGCAAATCATTGGGATTTTGCTTCGTGTCGCTCTTGTCCTTGGAAAACAGCGACGCAAACACCTTGTTCGTGGACTTGGCCTGCTCCATCGCGGCCGTGGCTTCCTGCGCGATCGACGTCGTCGCCTTGTCCTCCGGCGACGCGCCACTACGAGCCTCGTGGCGGTCCCGCTTGATACGCTTCTTGTCCTTTCGATCGCACGTGTCGTCTTCTTGGCGCTCCTGGCGTTTCTTGTCGCTCTTCTTCTTGCCGTCCTTCTTCTGTTGCTTCTCCATGTCTTTCCGCTTGAGAATCGTCTTCTGTGCGTCGGCGTACAACTCCTCGGCGGGCAAGAGCGCCACGATCTTGGCGGTTTCAATCGAATCGTTGCACACAAGACAGTCCTTGGTCTGCACCTCCTTCATTGCGCGCTCCGACAGGACGCAGCCGCACGACCACACCACGACGAATGGCTGCTTGCCGTTAAATTCGACCATCGTGACGGGACAACTAAAGGGCCCGTTGCTCGTGGAATCGCTGCGCGAAAAGCGGCACCCCACAACGTCCTTGAGACTCGAAATGTGCTGAAATCGCTCGGGGATCGTCTTGGCCAGCAAGTGCTCGAGCAGCGCCTGCTTGTTGTAAAGGTTGCCCAGCTCACACGCGACGATCGGCTCCTGCAGCGGCTCGCCCGAGATCGCGCAGGTCTGCGCGCGCTCGAGACGTCGCACCTCCTGGTCCACCTTCTCGCTCTTGGTCTTTTGGTTGGCGTGGCGCATGAACTTGCGCTTCACGGCGACGACGCCGCCATCGTTTCCCATAGTGGTCGTGAGGTGTTCCTCGCGTTTTCACGTTTGTGTCTCGTAAAGTTAACCTTCGGGGGTTACACTAGCGTAACTACTTTACCCAGAATTTCCTTATTAGTAGCCCCTGCTCTGGATTGTGGTCGACATGGCTACACTTTTGCGCAAACGCGATCTTTCATGGATGTCCAATGAAAATGGAAGCTCAATGGAAAAAAAAGTGAGTTGAAGACGCCGACACAAATGGGCCGACACACCAGTGGATTTGAATGAGCGGGGATAGTGAACTGTAGATGACTGCGAGAAAAGAAAGTAAACGCGTACGAGACGAGGCCGTGCTGCTTGCTGCTTTGCAGTAATTACTGCTTGCTGGCGACTCGGCGGTTCCACGCCTTGAGGCGCGTGGCGTTGATGCGGATAAAGCCCTGCGAGTCGGCCGGGTTGTAGTCGAAGTGGGCGCCACCACCTTCCTGGTCCATGCTGGCGAGGTCGGCGCTGTAGAGCGCAAACTCCGAGTGGCGGCCAAGCACCGTCACGTTGCCCTTGTAGAGCTCGAGGTGCACGTAGCCCGTGATGTTTTGCTGCGAAAAGTTGATGGCGTTCTTAACAAACTCCATCTCGGGCGCGAACCAAAAGCCATTGTACGCAAACTCGGCAAACTTGGCCGAGAGGCTATCGCGGAGCTTCATGACCTCACGGTCCATGCACAAACCCTCGAGGTCGAGGTGGGCCTCACGAAGAATGGTGCCACCGGGGGTCTCGTACACGCCACGCGACTTGATGCCGACAAAGCGGTTCTCGACAATGTCGATGCGGCCAATGCCGTGCTTGCCCGCGAGCTTGTTGAGCTCGAGGAAGAGATCGAGCGCACCCGTGATTTCGGACGTGCCGGCCGTGAGGTTGGTCACACCGACAGGGATACCCTTTTCAAAGGTAATGCGGATCTGCTCCGACTCGTTGGGCGCGTCCTTGGGGTCGACCGTCATCTTGAACATTTCCTTCATGGGTCCCGTCATGGGGTCCTCGAGCATGCCGGCTTCGTAGCTCGTGTGGTACAGGTTTTCGTCCACACTGTACGGCGCCTTGGGCGTGGCATCCACGGGGATGTTTTGCTGGGCGGCATAGTTGAGCAGATCCTGGCGGCCCTTGAATTGCTCAATGAACTCGGCATCGCGCCACGGCGCGATCGTCTTGAGCGTCGCGTCCAGCGCCTGCGCGCAGAGCTCAAATCGCACCTGGTCGTTGCCCTTGCCCGTAGCGCCGTGCGCAACGTACTTGGCGCCTTCGGCCTTGGCGATCGCGACCTGCTTCTTGGCAATCACGGGTCGCGCAAGCGACGTGCCGAGCAGGTACCGCGACTCGTAAATCGCATTGGCCTTGACGGCCTCGAAAATGTACTCTTGGACAAACTCGGCGCGGAGGTCTTCAATGTAGACCTTGGAGGCGCCGAGCATGAGCGCCTTCTCCTTGACCTTGGTGTAGTCTTCGCCGTGCTGGCCAACGTTGGCGCAGTAGCAAATGACGTCAAAGCCCTTGTTCACAAGCCACTTGAGGATGATAGACGTGTCGAGGCCGCCGCTGTAGGCGAGCACGACCTTGTCTCCGGCGTTGGCTTGTACGCTCATGATGATGATGGTAGGGGTCTGGATGCGGTGGGGGGAGGCTCTTGGTGGAAGGCGGCGAATTCAGATGTGATTGTTGGAAGAATCCAACGCCCAACTATCAACACACTGGACCAAAAAGAAGAAACCCCAACAAGCGAGCAGACGTGATGGTGCGGTGCCAACAGGTTCAGGTCGCACCAGTGGTGCGTGCGTCGTCGGATCTTTGTTCCGTCTCGAAAGGAAACGATCGAAGCGGCAAAGGATGCGACCCGTTTTTCGGACCACGACCCAAACCCATTTTGAGAATTCGGCCCACCCGTTTTGAATGTTCTTGTGGTGTTGCGGTGCCAATCCACAAAGCATGCCGCGCGCCAACCCGTTTCTGCACTTCAACCCAGCTCTATTGGATCTGCGCAATCACTTTCCAATAGAACACTGAAGCATTTACTCAGCCATCGTTCACATCTGAATCTGCACGTTATTACATGCCCAATTCGCGATAAAACATGCTATCTTCCAAAATGTCAGTCCTCCACAAAGCCATCAAGTTAAATCGGAAAGATGGCATTTTCTCCAGTTTTCCTGTGTCGCACCATCACGACAAGAGACGATATAAAGCCTTCCAAAGTTGTGATAAATTATTGCGGTTTGAACGTGAGTGGGATTCGAGCCTTCGATACAAACTCCGAATGTGACCAATCATGCCGAGA
>JAADVC010000469.1:0-20381 GCA_023334575.1 Pythium volutum
ACCACAACCACGACCACGACCACGCGCACCACAACCACCAGCACATCGTGCACGGCAAGGACAAGCACGTGTAGAAAGAAAGACAATGCGGAAGACAACAGAGACGTCACCACTGGTGAGGGACAGAGGACGCATTGGTTGTTTTTCGACACTTTGGTTTTCTTAAAATTTGAGAAATCAAAGTTCCGTGAAGCGATTTGGTGTCCGAGTGTCCTTTCGTGTTTCAAAGACAAAGAGATATGGAAGAGAGTGAGTCGTACCGAGCGTTCACGCGGCGCATGCTCACGCAGCAGCGCGCAGCGTTTCCATCACTGACGTTTGCGCAGGAGCAGCGTCGTCTGCGGATCCAATTGCGGCGCATTCTGCTGCAGCACGACGGCGTAGCCCGCAACGGCACCGATCCGTCTCCTGCTCGATCTACACAACAGCCGAGCCATTCGTTGGTGGATGCAATACGTTGGCGAGACGAAGCGATCGCTCGTGAGCGACTCTACGCGCGACGCCATGCAAGCGCACGCATTCTCCAACAAAGCGTGCGGAGATGGCTGGCCGGCCGTAGCGACATGGAGCTGCTGGCGACCAGCGAGTGGATCACTATTATCTCTGCACCACGTACACACCATACGGGAGAGCCGATGTCCAACACGGTGAGACCGCCAGTCGCGAGACGAGTGCCTATTCCTGCGGCCCACGAGAGCGAGTTGTCACCAACGCCTGCGACGCTGACTGCACCGTTCCAAGTGATTGTCGAATTGCTTGGCGCCCGCGATCTCGCGCTTCGCCCACAACGTGATCCCGTCGATATTACGGCGAACGTACGGCTCGTGTACGAGCCGACCAACGACGCACTCGGCAGTCTCGAGGCGATGGGAGAGGCCACTGCAGGAGAAGATATCCACTGGGACGATCACGTGCTGCAGCTCGGTGTCGAGTCGCCCGAGCGTGTGATTGCAGGAGGCGCTGTCCGCGTCGAGATTTTTTCGGGACAAGCCACGCTAGGTCACCTCAGTGTCGCACTGGATCTGCTCGAGACGCCGCTCGCGGACCGCCACGCGATGACGCGCTGGTTCCCACTCGAACGAGGCCGCGGACGACCCGCCAAGGGCGAAGTCCGCTTGGGCATTCGCTTCTTGATGCGCAATCCAAAGCGGAACCACGACAGCGACGATGATGTGTGGGTCCCCTATGAAGGCAAACCGCAACCAGATCCAACCCGTCAAGCATGCGTACGAAAACCCACGACCAAGAAGCCAAAGCCGACAAAGCCGCCACTGTCACCACGCAAGCAGACCGTACAATCTGCCATCTCACTCAAAGGCTCCAAACCGAAAGCGCGGTACGCACGTGTCGAAGTCATCTCGCCGCCGTCGTCACCGTCGTCGTGTTCCTCCGACAGCAACCTGGAATTCTCTCCGCCCAAGGCAGCCGCCTCTGTGGGTCCACGTGTACGGTCTCCGATCCGACGGCAGTCCTCAGGGGGAATTGTGAGTAGCTCCGCCAACAAGCGAAAGAATAGTGTACCCGGAAGAGTCAAGGTTGGTGGGGAAGAAGCGGACGCCACGCCAACAAAACCGCTCTCGCCTGGACGTGATTCCGAAATGGGCCGAGACAGTGACGAGTCGTCGAGACCCGTGTTTCTCAAGCGCAAGCCGTACAAAGTGGTCTTCCAGAAGCTCGATTGGTCACGCGTGAATGCGAAAACCGACAGCAACTGGGGCGCGGGCGGCAAGAGCGGCGGTGCTGCGGCAGCGGCGGTGACCACGCGAGTGTCGTCCTCACCGCGGACCGTCTCAGCTCCAGACCCGCTGATGAAGGTGACGCTATCCAAATCTGATCATAGCTCGACGGCCAGCGATCGCATCGCTGCTGTGGCTCAGCGACTGTATGCGGCCTGCCATGTGACCAAAGAGACGGCGCCGCTCGCGCAAATGCGGTTCCGTACCGAGCGAAAGCGATGGCTGGCGAGTGTGAAACGACCGCCTCATGGCGAGAAGCCGATAGCCTCAGAACAAGAAAAAGCAGCAGCCGCAAACGGACTCTGCGAGGCGTCTCTCCATGCATTATGGACGGATCTCTTTAACGATGCGGACGGCTCCAAGTACGCGGCGTGGCTGCGCGGATCCACTTGCACATAGACGGGTCATATCACAATTAGAAATCCGAAATATTAGGAAACTAAGCGCACAATACCGGTATGAAACCGGTATCTATCGAAGCTCTTCGAAAGCGGATCTCCTCTCATCAAACCAAACAGGATGGCCGAACCGCCGCTCGCGCCGACGCCGCCAACGGCTACGATAGGCGAAAGCGACCAAGACGCTGCGCTTCCTCATCCACCAATTTCAGAAGAAGCGACAGCTTCGTCACCTGCACCATCCTCTGCCGCTGCCGGTGCGGCGGCGGCGGCCAAGGCGTCGGCGTCGGCCTTTGCCTCGAAGCTCGCGTTTGGCGGTCGGAAGTTGCTGTCACCGCTCGCGGGGGTTGCAGGCGTAGTGGGTTCTAGTGTCAATGAATCCAACAAGGACAAGGAGACGGCACTGTCATCGTCTGCTACGGTTGCCTCATCTGGAGATGTGAGAACCGACTCGGCATCCGCTTCTTCGTCATCCCAAAAGCAGGGCGGGGCAGCTGCCGCTGGCGCCGCCGCCAGCGCCGCATTGGCGTCGTCGCTTGCCGGTGCAAATGCCGCGGTAGGTCACGTGACCGGCGCGGCGTCGGCTGTCACAAGCTCCATGGGGTATCTCCTTGGGAATGTTGCGGCCAGTGTCTCGGCCGCCGTCGCGCCACCCGAGTCGTCGTCCTCCACCATCACGACAAATTCCACGACCCCATTGGACGCGGCCGAGCTCGAGCAGCTCGAAGCCGAGTTTCAGCATGCCACGGCGCAGCAGCGCATGCAAGTCCTCGAAGACCTTGTGCAGTACCGCCGCGCCGACTGGAGCTACCTCAAGGCGATGCACCAGGGCACCAACTATTGGCTCAACATTGCGCTACTCCGTGAAACGCAAATGCTCGCGCATCTCGGTGAGCGCGCTGCGATTCGCCGCAGCGTGCAGTTCTTTTACTTGGGCCTCGGCCTTGGCAAGGTCCTCAGCGAAGTACGCCGCGCGCACGCAGTGGCGCTCGCCGGTGCGCAGCTGCTCGAGGAGCTCGAGTACTATTTCGCGTCGGCGACGACGCAGAGCATGAAGCTGCTGGTGGCAACCTCGCAGCCGACGCTCCATGCGCCGCTCGAACAAACATCGCAGAGTGATGGTCAAGGTGAGCTCCTCGAAAAGCCTCTGGAAGAACCGTTCCGACCAACGCTCTACAAGTGGAACCAGCGTCCAGTGTTCCGGCGACTCGTCACACCGTCGATTGTAAGTTGTTCTTGTTCTTTGTTCCGGGGCGGGATTGTGATGGGGTGCTGACGTTGTGACGGTTATGGAACAAACTGCGGAACGCCAAAAAAGCCGTTCCCGTTGGATTATCGGGAGGTCATGCTGTCGTTGTGTGACATTCTTGCGCTCGTGTACAGCAAACTCATCGAGGACAATACGTGTTCCGAGAACATCTTTTTGTTCCAAGCCATTGTCCGCTTTGACGAAAAGATCAAAGTGCGATTCTCTGTCTCGATTCCAAATTGTTGTCGATGCTGATATCTCGATTCTTTAATGTGTGCAGAAACTCGTGATTGATCCGGTCAAGAAGGAATTCTCGACAGTCGCGTCGACGGTGATGGTCGATGAACTGGCTGGGGTCAGGAAGGCGTTTGCTTCTGGGGGCGGCCATCGTCCTGGCTCAACTCAGGTGCTGTCGGGACAGCACGCTGCGGCCGCTGCCACAACAGACGCAACGCCACCGCCCGTGGAAGCTTCGCCACAGTGACTCCGTAATAGTGTATACAGGTTCGCTCCGCACCACACAGACCATTCGCAAGCACACAAACGAATAAATTGAGACCCTGTCCAAATCATACCTGACGCCCCCTAATCGTACTTGGTCAGATCGAGCGTGAGCGACATGGAACGCTGAAGATTAATATCCTTGGCAATACCGACCAGCGCGTCTGCCTTCTCGTAGAACGCATCCTTCAGCGAGATCACGACACACTGGAAGTCGCAGTTCGCAATGTACGTCGACACTTTGTTAACGTTGACATTGTCCAGCGCAGCATCGACTTCGTCGAGGACAAAGAACGGAGACGGCCGATAGTTGTGGATCGCGAAGAGCAACGCTAGCGCGGCAACCGTCTTCTCGCCACCGGACAATTGCTCCATCTCTCGGAAACGCTTCATCGGGGGCATGGCGTTGTACTTCATGCCATTCAAGTACGGTTCCTCAGTGTTCTCGAGGTTGAGATAGGCTGTGCCGCCGAGTGGGTGCTTGGAACTCTTCGTGAGCTGCTTGTATGTGGAATCGATAACACCTGAAATGTGGTCGAAGGCTTCCATGAACTGCTCGAACCGCGCGTTCTTCACCTTTTCGAAAGCGGACGCTGCCTCAAAGGATTGCTGCTTGATATGTTCCAGTTCTTCTTCCTCCTTGGCGATGCGCGATTGGATTTCGTCGTACTTCTCCAGTGCGCGCATGTTCGGCTGCATACGCTCCAGATCTGACACCATGTCACTGATACGAGAACCGTACTGAGTGTTGATTTCCTCGTACTCTTTTTCGTCTTCCACGACAAGCTGGTCGGGAAGTGAAGAAAAGTCGATCTCTTTGTTCGCGTATCGCTGCATGGCTTGCTTCTCGAGCATGTCTTCCGAGTTCGCTTGGCTATCGAGGCTTAAGGATGCAAGAGCCGAATTGGCCGAAGGCGTGTTGGCACTGACATCCTCCATTTCGACGTCGTCTTGATTGTCCGCAGTAGAAGCTTCATCACCACCAACCACTGGCAGCTTGACTTGATCCAGCGATGCACGTTTCACGATCTCTACATTCTTGTCTTTGAGGCGCTCGAGAGAGGTCTCCTGCGTCGTCACGTTCTTGAGAATTTCACCTTTCTTCTTTTCGCTCTTGGATTTTTTCTTGCCAATGGCTTTCAGCTCTGTCTCCAAGTCATCCAGCTTACTCGATAGCTCAGCGTGGCCAGCCTCTTCCTTTTTCTTGTCTTCAAGTAGAGTAGCGAGTTTCTTCTCCAGCCCAGATTGCTCTTTCGCAAGCGATTTCAAGGCCGCCCTCTCTTGCTCTGCTCTCGCCTGCGCCACCGCCATCGAGGATTCAAAGTCCTGGGACCCCAAATACGCAATCTACATCGCAACCGTTGATGAGTATTCACGTCATATCCAATGATATGAAAAAAGAGGCGTTACCTGGGCTTCGAGCTTGGCCATGTGCTCGGCAATTTTGCGCTTGGTTTCCATTTGCTGCTGCTGGCGCTTGACGACTTTCTCTTCGTACACACGAATACTCGGCACGCCCATTTGCTTGCTGAAGTCGGCGAACATCTCGTCTTGGACACTGTGGATCTGCTGCTCCAAGGCAAGTACATGACTGTCACGAGAGCGGACGGCCTCTTCGAACTTGCGCTGTTCTGGAAGGATATTGCGCTGGATGCGTGCTTCGGAGTCTTTGATACGAGCCTCGATTTTCGGCATGTCATCTTGAGTCGTCTTCAAGTCGCCCTTGGCATAGCGGAGACGGTTTTGCAAACCCTCACCCTTCGTTCGCAGCGATTGAAGCCGAGAGTAGGAGGCGCCATGCCTTTCCAAGGAATGCAACTCTTCCAGAAGATCGTCCTTCTTTTGCTGCAAATTCTCGATCTCCTTCTCATCCCATCGCCCCGCTCGCTGCAAGTCGCTCTGCGTACGGCCACCGGTCATACTGCCATTCTTGCTCACGACCATGCCACCGAGTGTGACGGCCTTGACCTTTTCGTTCTGATTGAAGCACAAATCGCGCGCCACATCAATCGAATCGCAGACGACCGTGTCACCCACCGCGTACGAAACCGCAGGCTCGATATCGGGGTCGCACTCAATCACGTCGATGACGAGTTTAATGTTGCTGCCAAGGTTCCGGAAGCGCTCATTGATCGGCTTGATACGGATTTTGTCCAGCGGAATGAATTGCGCACTACCGGAACGCGTCTCGCGCAGATACTGGATACAGTCTTGACCAGTCTTGTAGTCGGACACAACGATGGCATCCATGTGTTTCCCCGTCGCAACCGTGACGGCCATATTGTACTTACGTTGGACGGGTTTGCACAGATCGACCAGGCGGCCACGGACACCAGGGAAAAGACGCTTGAGCGCATCCAACGTCTCCGCTTTCTTGTTCTCCGCCTGCGTGTGACGACGATCGTCGCGCAGATCGCGCAGCTTCTGGTTTACACGATCAAGCTCTTGATTGATTTGATCCTTTCGACCTGCTTGGTTTTGGATCTAAAGTGAGGAGAGTAAGCAAACAAACAAAAGTGAGTCGTCAACGTGGAACTGCGAAAAACGAACCACACGTACCTCAGCTTCTGCGTTTAGTAGGTCTTGTTCCGCGTCTGCCACAGCTTGCTCTGTCTGGGCAATGACGTCTTTCATCTGCACAATTTAACAGATAAGTGGTTAGGCACTGTCGTGTCAATGCACAAAATCGGTGTTTGCTCACGTACGTTTCGGATACGATCAGCGGCCTTTTGCATATCCTCTGTGAGCAGTTGCGCGGTCTTCTCATGTTCCGACTTTTCTTGTTGCAGCGTCTGCACCTTGTTTTGATCGGCATGTTGTTGGCGCATGATGGAATCCAGCTCATTTCGAAGCAGGTTGGTCTTCACCTGGACACTCTCTTTGATACGATGATACTCTTCCAGACGAGCAGCATCCATGACAAGCTCTTGCTCGTCGCCCTGACTTCCGTCGCGCTTGGCCTCAAGTTCAGCTTTCGCCACGTTTAGTTCCTTCACATCTCTGTGCAGAGCCTCCAGCTCGGTCGCCTTGCTCGTCACTTTCTTCTTCATCTTGCTTTCCGCAAGTTGCGCTTCTTCAAGCTTCTTCTGGGAATACTTGACTTGTTGACGAATCTGAATGCTCTGCGGTTCCACGCCATCGATTTGCTGCTGCACGAGATGCACCCGTTCACGGCTCTTCTTCAACTCGCGCAGTGCGTGAGCGTGTTCCTTTTTCTTCTCCCGATACGCGGACGTCAAAGATTCCTCGTTGGCTTCAAAGGCCGTTAGTTCGTCCTGCAACGCCTTCAATGCCTCTTCCCTGTGGCGCACCTCCTCTTCCACTTGATAGAGCTGCCACAGGAAGTGCTCGACTCGCAATCGGTTCTACAGCGACGCAGTAATGAGATATCACGCTTCACTTGAAAAGAGCGGGCAATACAACACCAACGCATACCAGGTCTATGCGCTTCTTCTTGAACCGCTCGGCTTCTTCCTTCTGCTCTTTGACCATTTTCTTCTCAGCAATGAGACCCTTCTTTTTCTGATACGCAAAGATCGCGTTTTCTTCGGCTCGGTTCTTGTCTTCCAACATTTGCTCGTACTCGACACTACGTAAAAAGCCACCATTCTTGATCAGCACCCAGCGACTCTACCGCAGTTTCAAACCGACCATACTGAACGTACCGCAACTCATCCGACCCAGAGATTTGTTCGAAAAGCTTCGTCAACTCGTCCGGACTCTTGGAGGCAATCGATTCGACATCTCCCTGGAACACCAGGAAATTGCGCGCCTTGACCAAAATGCCAATGTCCTTGAGCTTGCTCTGATACGCATCGAACGTCACGTCCGCATTGTTGATGCGGTACGAGCCGACGCCCGCCACCGAGATCAAGCGCGTGAATAGCAGTTCCTGGCCTTGCTTGACGCCTTCAATCTCCTCCTCATCCAGCTCATACACGAGCGTCACGTAGGCCTTGACGTCGCCACCGTTGCCGCCAATGCCCTTGTGGAGTAGATCTTTGAGCTGGTTGGACCGCAACTGGCGGCTATTGACGCCCAACACGAAACTAATCGCGTCCATCAAGTTGGATTTGCCCGAGCCGTTCGGGCCTATCACGGCCGTAAACCGCTTGAACGGCCCCACCGTGTGCGGGCCGCCATAGGACTTGAAGTTCTCGAGCTCCAAGCGCGAGATGCGACCCATGGACACTTCGTTCGATTCGTCTCGCTCTCGTCTTCCTTATGCGCGTGTCGTCTTCACACAATAGTTGCTTCTCCTTGCCGCACGCACGCAAATACTCGTGCTCGTTTCCCTTTTTCCTTTCCGTTGCCGCTGCTTGCTTTTCTGGCGGGAGGCGATTTTCTCTTTTCCCGCGCAACCAACGGGAACACACAATTCCATTCGCGGGTACATTTTAAATAGTGTGCGCCACTTCATTTAGTACACATTGTCCTTGTCTGAGACAATCCTGTCCCTAATGTAGGCTCCAGGCTGGTAAATTGAAGCTGGGCGTGTCCCGTGCCAAATCTTGGCCCCCTTTTGTAAAAGGGGGTTTCCACTTGCCTGACTGATTTTCTGTGGGGACACGCTCGGTCACTTCGGAAGATCTCGACACTCCCCCCTTCGAGGCACCACCCAAGCAAGAGACCATGGCGTCCTCCAACCCCACCGAGCGCATTCCCAACGCCGCCCGCACGGTACGATCGCCCTTCTTCTTCTACGGCGTACCTATAGGGACGCTAATGGTACCTTTCTTATCTGAATAGTCGATCCTGGCGCCGAGCCCGACGACGAACCGCGGCGCGCCGACCGTACTGGCCATGCACCCAAAGGAAAACAAGATCATCTACTGCTCGGGCAAGCTCGTGGTCGTGCGCAACCTCGACGACCCGACTGATACCTTCGTGTACAAGGGCCACAACGAGCCGGCCACAGTCGCCAAGTTCTCGCCCAGCGGCTACTGGGTCGCCTCGGGCGACACGTCCGGCAAAGTCCGCGTCTGGTACGGAAATCCTACTGCTTCTCTGTCATTATCCCCTCCCTATGCTGACTGCGTGGCATTGTAGGTCGTACGATAATCCGGAGCACACGCTCAAGATCGAGGTGCCAGTGTTTGCCGGCGAGGTCAAGGACCTGTCGTGGGATCCCGAGAGCAAGCGTATTGTCGCGGTCGGCGATGGTCGCGCGCTCATGGCGCGCGTCTTCATGTGGGACACGGGCAATAGCCTTGGCGAGATTGTGGGCCACCAGAAGCGCATTCTGTCGGTCGACTACAAGCCGTCGCGGCCGTTCCGCATCATGACGGCGAGTGAGGACTTTAACGTCTGCGTCTTCGAAGGACCGCCGTTCAAGTTCAAGCAAAACAACAACAACATTCATTCGAACTTTGTCAACTGCGTGCGGTACTCTCCGAACGGCGAGTTGGCGGTCAGCGTCGGCTCGGACAAGCTCATGTGTCTGTACGACGGCAAGACGGGCGACCTGCTCGACAAGTTTCCGGCGGCCCACACGGCGTCAATTTATTCGGTCGCATGGAGCCCCGACAACACGCAGCTGCTCACGTCGTCGGCCGACAAGACGGTCATCTTGTGGGACGTCGCCAGCAAGAGCGTGGTCACGACATTTACGTTTTCCGACAAGCCGCAGGTCAAGGACATGCAGGTTGGTGTCGTGTGGAAGGGCGACTACCTCGTGTCGCTTAACCTGGCCGGCGATCTCAACTACCTCGACATTAACAACCCGTCCAAGCCCAAGCGAACCGTGCAGGCCCATCTCGTCAGCACGCTCGCGGTCGCGACCGAGCCGACGCGTGGTCTTTTGCTCACGGGCAGCTACGACGGCGTGGTCAACTCGTGGACGAACCAGCTCGCGTCGACCATCTCGGGTAGTGCGCACACGGGCAAGATCACGGGCATTGACGCCAACGCGTCGACGATCGTGAGCGTCGGCTGGGACGATCAGATTCGCTTTTCGAACGGCACGGAGTACACGGCAAGTGTGCCGCTTGGCGCGCAGCCCACGGGTGTCGCACTCGCGCCCGGCGACTCGACGCTGGCCGCGGTCAGCACGAACAAGGGAATCAAGCTGATCAAGGACCAACGTCTTGTGTTTGAGACGCCCGAGTTTGCGTGGACGCCGACCTGTGTCGCCGTGTCGCCCAGTGGCGACCTCGTGGCCGTCGGTTCGATGGAGGACAAGAAGATCCACTTGTTTGACGTTTTCGGCGACTCGCTTAAGGAAAGTGGCGAGATCGTTGGCCACTTGGGCGCACTCACGTCGGTCGCGTTCTCGCCCGATGGCACGCAGCTCGCGGCCGGTGACGCGTACCGTGAAGTGCGTGTCTGGGACGTCGCGTCGCGTTCTCCGGTCGTGCAGGGCTCGTGGGTCTTCCACTCGACGCGGGTCACGAGCGTCGCGTGGTCCCCGAGCGGCAAGTTTGTCGTGAGCGGTTCGCTTGACGAGCAGATTTACGTGTGGAATGTCGAGAACCCGCAGTCCAAGACGCGCTTTGAGTATGCCCACAAGGACGGCGTCACGGGCGTGCGCTTTGTGGCCGAAGACCAGATCGTGTCGATTGGCAACGACGCGTGCGTCAACTCGTGGACCTTCAAGCCGTAACGAGCTTTTCGCATTTCGCGTGCGATCTGCCGGCACGAGAAGCGTGTTTCCCGATTCCTTTCCGTGTTTGCATTCTGTAGACCTTTTTTGTTCTCCAGAAAACGGCATTTGCAGCCACAAACCCATCTGAGTAAATTGAAAAATCGCTTTGCACATTCTTTTCGTGTGGCCCCTTATTCCGCCGTCTATTTGGCAGCGAGCACGCCTTCCTCAGTGAGTTTTTCGAGCATTTTTTTCTCAACAAATGCAAACAGCTCGGGCACGAGATCGGGCAACTGACACGACACAAAGCACTGCTTGCCTGTACGCCGCGCGAGCCGCTGCGCGATCTGCTGCTCCTCCATCTCAGGCGCGCCGACGATCGACGTGATGAGAGGCATGGGGCTGTAGCGCGTCATCACGGCGGTGGACATGGAGCTACGGGAAAATCAAATAATTAGTGGGAGAGCTGTTTTTTTAAATCAGCACTGTTTGGATCTTCGTACCCGAGACTCGCCTTCTCGGCGTTGGATCCCATCCAGACAAAGATCGCATTGGGCATGACCCAGATCTGCGCTACGTAGGGTTGGTCCAGTAGGTTTCCGGACATGTTGAGGATCTTCATGCCCTGCTCTACCGAGGAGGGCGCTGCTATCACGACATGGTGATGATGTCAGATACTGGAAGAGCTACTGGGTCGGACGGGCCCATAACGGCATCACGTACCCCCATCGAGCTGCAATTTCTCCAGCGACGACGCGACGTCGGTTCCTGTCGATTGAAGAAGTTAGATGCCTCACTATACAGGCGTTACGCACGTGAAGACGCCGCGGCGGCAGCCGTACCCGTCGAGAGATCCGCCATTTCCCCCAAAATAATTCGGAATGCTTACCTTTTGACGAGCTTGGCGTATGCATAATTTTGACCAATCATTTGACTAAGCCAAATTCAATTGGATGGAAATTAGAAGGCTTATTTTGACCAATGAACAATGTCATTGAACTCAATCACAAGTTTCCTGGTCAAAGATCGAAGTGGTCCCGCGAAGGAAAATGTCGAGTTCCGTCGCGATGAACGACGTCGTGCGCGTGCTGGGCACGGAGCTGGGCAAGGACGGCGAGCGCGTTCTGATCGGATCGTATGTCGTGGTGTTGGCTTGGTGGTTGGGGTCGGTTTGGGTTTCTTCTGTTGACGCGACGCTGCCTTTTGTGGTGTGCAGAACGGAGGAAGAGAAGGAAGTCTTGCAGAAGCACGCGACCATGGGCAAGCGCCGCGCTGCCGTGGGCTTCATTGCTGGGTCCGCTGCCTGTGCTGGAGGTGCGATTCGATTTCTTTCATGCTGGGTGTGTGCTCTCTCTGATTGTATTGGATTTGGTGAACAGTATGGAAGGCGCTCGGCGGCCAGCGTCGCCTTGTTGGTGGCATCACCATGGCGAGTACGTGACGAGTTCAGCGATTGATACCGGGAAGATACTGATTTCATGTCTGACGTAGGCGGCGGCTTGACTGGTTTTATGTACGGCCTCCTGAGCATTCGACGTGGGCTCTTTGAAGACGTTCTCTCGCTGCCGAGTGACAAGTCGCCCTTCGCGCACCGCGCGCGTGAAGTGTACGGTGGCTTTTTGTACTGGCCGCTTTTTGTCGCCTGTAATATTCGACGCTAATTTCCTCTTGTGTGGATGCATTAGTCTGGACGAGCAATTGCCCAACAATGCGTTCTATCTCGAAGTCAAGAAGAAGCTCAAGCAGCAAGAGGGCGAAACGTACGTCCCATCACGTCTTTTCCTGTACCTAAGAGTGACGTTGCTAATCTCGTTTCGATATATGCCAGCGGCTCGTGGGAGTCGGTGCCAGCGTCCGCAACCTTCAAAGAGGCCTCGACATTGACGGACGAAGGCCGTGACTTCCGCGGGCTCGATGGTTCGTCCGCGTCGCCGTCTCGGATGCCGCGTTTGCCTCCGCTGCCGCAAAATGACGACGCGTTCAACTCCGACGGTGCGAATTTTAGTGACAATGATGCGTCGAAGCCGTCGCCATCTCCGTTCTTCTTTGGCGGGTCGCCCTCGAGCCAAAGCGACTCGAACGACAGCTACGGCTCGCGACCGTCGCCAGTGACTATCAAGAAGAAACTCCAGGATGATGATCCGTACTATAACGACGGAGACAATTGGGGCGACGATTCGAACAAGGCTAGCAGCAAACCCAAGCCAGTGACCTGGGAGGAACTGCGCCGCCGGGCCGCTGGTGGAAAGTAGTGCAAGAAAACGCCCCCCTCAGATCGTGCCAATATAAACGAGCTTGATTGTTAGGCTCTGGCATCTTGCGTGACGAGCCCAAACTTTTTCTTGGATGCAAACTCGGCCTCCTTTTGGATGAGCGTTTTCAAGCGCACGTCTAGCATTGTATCCGCCTTGGCGCGACGTCCAAACCGCGTTTCCTCGAGCACCAACAGCCACTCGCTCAAGCGGATGCGACTCGGTTCGTCCAGCGTCATGCCCTTTGCGTACGCCGTAGAATCTAGTAACACGGGCAAGTCATCCTCTTCCGGGAGATCGTGCTGCCAGTAGAACCGCATGCTCTGGTCGAGTCCTCCGACCGTGGTAAATGGATTCCGCTTGGCGATCCGTGCTCCGTCCATGGTGTGGGCCACGAGCTGGCTGCGGCTGAGGAAATCCAAATCACTACACATTTGAAGCAGATAGTTGGTCTTTTGCCAGAGAAACGGCTGTGTTCGCACCATGCGCCGTCGCCACGCCGCGATCTTGTCGATCACATCTAACGATTTTGAGCGGACGACGAGAATCGCTTCGAGGATCTGGATCGTGACGCTGGCGACGTCGTGCTCGAACAGACAGCACGATTGGAGAAGCGAATCGACCGCGTCTTCGCGTGCGACGATCGCGCGCAATACGTGGAGCTCCTCTTCCGAGTGGAATCCTTCAAATGAAATCGCTTTTGGTGGCGTTGGTGTCGTCATGTCGGGCAACGAACTCGTAGCAGGGTAATAGTAGAGATCTTGAAGCGACGCCACCAAAACCCTTTTTTGTAAATGGGGAAACCAAAACCAAAAACATGTTTTTCGACGATGACAGACTTTTGGTCGACTTTAAAAGCCACTACGTTGGGATTTTTCTTTGGCTTGTCATTACCATCACCATCCTCCTCTGCGGTCTCGTGCGTCTAGTCGTCGTCGTCGTCGTTGCTCGGTTGCCAATCATCCTGTTGCTTCTTCTGACGCAAACTGCGACGCGAAACGCGACTGTCGCCTGGCGAGTCACTGGGAAAGCTCGCCCGGTCGCGTTCCGACTGTCCAAAGGTTTCTTCCAACGTTGCGAACGTCTTTGATGGCAAAGGCGGTGACTCGGTCCACACGACCTCATCGTAGCTGACCACACATACAACAAGACCAATCAGTTTCTTACTGTACAGAGACACTCACTGACCCAGTAGTGTTCGCTCACCTGTCTTCTGCGCGAGGAAAGAGCTCGAGCCGGCGACGGCGAACCTCGCGCAGCAACGAACTCTCGGGCATCTCCTTTTCGAGGCTTACACAATCAACACACTCGACAGGTCATTTTCTCTTATCGAGAAAGCCTCTACGATTCTGATAATCAGTATGCAATGTTCGTACATTTCACGCGCGCGATGCGCAAACGGAAAACTCTCTTCAGGGATACTCAGCAGATCCAAGAACGTTTGCTGGCGGACGGAAAACATACCGATCGTCATGCCCATAAACGCGCCCCTGTCAAAATAAGAGAAAAACAACATGAATGTTCGAATCCAACCCATGTCGAGTCGACAGTGTGGGGCCTGTCGTCCACGACATTAGTGGTTCTCACGGTTCGCAGGCAGGTATTGACTGGGACGTACATGCGCCAACGAGCGTACTGTAGCGCCGCCCCATCGCGTACCGCCACCCGAGTCCGCAGACGGCGCCACCAGTCAACAATCCAACTATCGACCGCTTGCGTGCGGTCTGAAAGTTGGCGCGCAGCACGTCCAACTCCTCGGGCCTGTCAACCAAACCCACAGTAGTCAGATTGTAGAAATTACAAATAACGTTAGCAGAGCTTTTCTCGCACGTGTCAAAGCGCAACGTGCTGTCCATCTCACGCATGACGGCGCGGAACGCGCGCTTGCTCTCGCGCTTGCGTTCGTGGTCGGTCATTTGCTGTCTTCTTCAAGAAAGTCGTCGAAACTCGAAATCGATATGTGAGGAACTTTCAGCCACGTTGAAGTGGCCCACAAACTGGCGGATTGAAAGGTCATGGGACAGTGCATGTCCGATATTGGTTCCTAATTTGTTGTGAAATTTGAGAAACCGAAAGGGTCCGGTTCTGTTCGGAATAGATTCGCGAATCGCGATCAATCAGAATCTGGTCGATGATTTGTGTGACACGAATGGTGTCTTGCTCAATGGCAAGAGACGGGAATTGTTGACCTTGGGTGCAGAATGTGTAGTAGACTGCCATCTAGAAATATTAGGCTGGCTGATGAGCATCTCACTGGATACTGATCACCACATCGTCACCTCGTTTCTGGGCGGCGCACGTGGAGGCGACGGATGTGCGAGGCTAGCCCGTGGGAGGAATTATTTTAGATAATTGGGCGAATGCTCTTTTGGGTCAGAGTAATTGGGTCACGAAGACCCAATCATGATTGGACGATATATTAATAAATGTATGAAACTACCTGCAATGCTTTGTGGCGGGAGCTCCCCTCGAGCGGACCCTCAATGTCAACCAGAATTCATCATTCTTTTTGCGAGTCACTGTATCCATGTTTATCTATGTCATCCAATCATGATTGGGTCTTCGTGGCTTAATTACTCTGACCAAATTATTTTAGAGAATTGGGTGAATGCTGTTTTGGGCCAAAACAGCATTCACCCAATTATCTAAAATAATGTCTCAAGCCCATGCGGAAAAATGGGGGAAAACCCAGAACCGCCGACCGCATGAAGGAGACAGACAAGCAATCATGGCGGAGGAGGAGGCGTCTTTTCCTGGCGTGTCACGCCGATCACTGATGATGTCAATGGGTTAGATTAGATGGAAATGACATGTTCACGGCATGGATAATTTACGGATCGTGTCATAGTTGGATGGATGATCGTGAAACTGCATGGCATTATAGTTATCAGTATCCGAGAATGACTTCCGTTGGTCGCAATGGGTCGTCTGACTAGTGTCATGCATGGCCAATGTGTCCCCTGTTTGCCTTCCCCACGTGATGAGCCACACGAGGCATGTCATGCACGAAAAGCAGCGAAGGCTTGGCAGTAGTTGCATGAGTGGGGACGACGATTTCACACAGGGATGGATGGGTCCTACTGTACAAAACACAGGATATTCCGTCGCAAAAGAGGCTCTGGCATTTTCGGGGGTAGGTAATAGAGCTGCCTGCGTGGCTGACCTGGTTTCCCACGAGCGTTGATAAGCTTACTTGTGCGAGACATGCTTCTCGCAGACGGTGCCCTTTCGGATCGTCGTGAGGCAGTAGGGCGCCTGGCATCGGCGGCCGCCACCATGCGCGAAGCACTTGCCGTTGCCGCGGTCCTTGCGTTCACAGCCTTCGACAACACACGAGCGCACGCCACCGTGGAGGTAGCAGAACCCGTTGCGCTGCGTGCCCTTCTCACAGCCTTCGTGGAGGCAGCGCTTGCCGCCACCGTGGGCGCGGCACAAACCACCGCCCTGCGAGCTCTTGGAGCATCCATCGACGCTGCAGCGCGCGCCGCCACCGTGGCCCTTGCACAACCCATTGGACTGGGCGCGCTTGTCGCAGTTGCCAAGACGGCACGGCTTGCCCTTGATCCAGCGGCCATCCTTGTTGAGGAACGTGCCGGGTTTGCGCAGGCACGGGTAGCTCGAGATGACGGGTAGCGGCGGGAGCTGGACAAGCGCTTGCTGGCGTGGCGTGGCCTGGTGGAGCGCGAGGTGCTGCTCGGCCGCGAGACTCGTCATGATCGAGTTGATCAGATCGGCGTCGCCAAATACCGAGTTGAGCGACTCTTCGCCGCCGAGCTTGACGCCCACGGGGAGGTAGTCGAACGGCTCAATATCGGCGTCGAGCAGCATGGTGTCGGCCTTCTCGGTCTTGATCATGGCGTCCGGGTAAATCGGCGGGAACATACACGAGTCCACGGGGGAGTCGGGGTGCACGAGCGGGTGGGTCATAATCATCCTTGCGTTGTTGGCGTGGTTGTCGTTGGGCAGAGGAGAAGAGAGGAGCGGATCGTGGTCGCGGAAAAGAGAGCGGAGGTAAGCTGGTTAGACTTGGTAGTGGTGGTTGTTATCCCGGAGGAAGGTACGCGTGATCGAGGGGATCGAGAGCGTGGGGGTTGTCGCTGCCTGGTTACCCAAGAAGTCGGACGGTAAGGAGTCTGCTGGGAGGCCTCCGTAAGAATCGAAAATGATCAGAACAGTGTGGGGGGAGCGGAGAACCACTCCGGAGGGAGGCGGCCCTGGTGCTGCGGCATCCAGCATCAGAACACTCAACAGCGCGTTGGTCCTTGGACTGTTCCCGCGAAGGGTCGACAGCGCCACACAAAAGCAAGGTCCGTGGACCGAGGTGCGATGATGCGGCGACCGGCAGAGAAAGGAAAGCCGTGCAAAAACGAGCCGTTAGACCACATGGTTTGGGCGGTTTTGAGTGTGTGGTTTTGCTTGTTTCTTCGTCTTGGGAATCGCCCAAGTTTGCGTTTGTGGCCAAACAGGAAAACCAAGAAGAAGGCCAACATTTGGCGCTCGTGAACAGGCACTTGTGTGATGAGTGCGTCACCAGATGCAAAATCTGCCAGGTCATGTCGCTTGCTTCTATCTGCCAGGTCATGCCGCTTGATTCTACACTGTACATTTAACTTCTGAAAAAGTGCCCCAAAGAATTCAGTTCACTACCTTACTGTACGTAGTTTTCAGAAGAAGAAAAAGAGTCAGAAAGACCAGATGAGGCACATGGACAAAAACCGGCCCAGTCCATGGAACCGTGGGTGAAGACTTGTGGCAACACAGCCTCCAGTTTCCGTATCCAGAAGGACATTCCTGTTGGTTTGACTGCGCGGTGAGGCCGCAACCTGACGCGGGCGAAGCGGCGAGCAAATCTCACACGCGCAATATGGGTTTCACGGAAACTTCCTTCCCGTTTTTCCTGCCCATTTTTTCTGTCCTGCAGGATGCCGAAGGCAATGCCGTGGGGCGGTTTGGTGATGCCGATACTCGGGAAACAGCCGCACACTATTAATAAAACGCCACATAACGGACGGGGCAGCTTCAACTTGGTTTTTGTTTGCTTACAGTCACCGTGGTGGCCCACTCTGCAGGGCTGTGATACACACACCAATCCACTTACAGGATCTTGCAGCACACACATTTCTTGTTGGGAAAAACGGCCAACTCCTCTTTTTTTCAGTGGGGCTATTGACACTGGTCAACATTTCATTTTGGACTGCCTCTTGTTGTCAACACTGAACGCACCGCTTGACTGTGAATCCGTTTCGTGGCCCTGTGTATCCTTGCGTGATTCCAAACTCCAGTGTGGGGAACTTTCTCGCGCCACGAGTTCTGACAACTCGGAATGAGTTACCTATTCAGCATGGAACCAAAAGTTCCCACATCCCCATGGACATTCAACATCACCTGGATACCTGGGGCTGCGGATGTTAACAAGTCGCCACACCAGCACTGCTGCTGCTACTGTACTGGACAGATCGCATGTAAAGGCAATGTTTCCCCTATCGACCCAGACGAAGAGCAGTGACGTTCTGCGTCTGGGTCCCATGAGCAATGCATCTTCAAGTAGCGCAGGCGTGGGGATGTGACCAGATCCATCCAACCATCCAAAACCATCCATCCACCGAGCTCGGACGAATGTCCCCTCCTATAATAGATGCAATCTGTTTCTCTGCGAGGATGGCGTCAGCGAGACACCAAACAAACTCATTCGCAATACATGGATCCAACCGCACAATGAGTTTCCAGGTGGCGCGCGGCATCAGCACACTTGGCGATGGGAGCAGTGGCACTCAGGTGCTCGCCACGTAAATACATTGGCCTGCATCTCCAGTATCACACGGGAGAGGCCAGGCAGACAGGAACGACCATGGGCGGTTCGTTCAACTACAGACTGTCCCCCCCACGTTAAACGATTTCGCCAATGATAATTGCAGTGGCGACTTTTTGGAGTTGGAAATGTGTGTGAGGAAACGTGGATGGGCAAGATCTCCTTGAACTACCAAGAGCTGAGGAGGATGGCGACTGCCGCGCCGTACACTGAACACAAGCAGCAAGACATTGAGAGTCGAGAACGTCGGCTCGGCCGTCTGTGGATAAAAAGCTGGGATTCTCATAATATTATTTTCCAGAGCTGGGAAACACACATCTCATGAAACGATGGACGAGACATTGTGAGCATGTTGTGGCGTTGCTCATGAGCCACGAGTCATAGCCTGACGTTCCTCGCGCCCGCTAGGACGAACGCTGCGAGTAACCTCTGTCATCTTGGATGGTGTGGATGCCAGCCAGACCCAAGATGGCTGGGCGGTGCGTAACCCGAGCGCGACGAATCGCTGGCTATTTCTCGACACCGTGGATGTTGGCGAACGCGGTGTTATCCTGCTCGATCATAGCGCAAGCAATGTCGAATACATTTGCATTGAAGCACACGCACGAAGGGATAAAGCATGTGGGGCGTTCGAGCGAACGATATGACTTTTCACAGCGCATTCACAATGCCCAAGAAAAGGGGTCCATGATCAACATGCTCGGGCACGAGGCACGCCGCCAAGAATATAAACGTCCGATACAGAAACAACATGGACGCCACCAAACACAAACCGAGTGCGCATGGATTGCATTACCTGATAACGCGAGCCAATGTGTACGAATATGGTATCGCGAACAGAGGTGCATTTGAGTGCACGAAGATCCGATCGGACCAGCCCTGGGCCGGCCACTCTGTGGGCCTCGCTCCGAGCGACGCTCAGCCCCCACTATACTAGTTGGGTCATTATATTTGGACCAACGTCACGTCCCACGGCCAACGTGGGGCTGCCCAACGTCCCCATGTAATCCACCCGTGCCGTACCCATGCACGTCATTGTGGATCCCGGGCTGTGGACCGCTTCAAGTGTACCCACTTCACACCATCACGCGATCCGAACGTTTCTGGTGTCCCGCCTCGTCCACTTTTTGAGCCAGATCTGGTGCTGATGCGGATACGATTGTCGGATCTGATACCTGTTAGCAGAGGATCATGTATACCGGTACAAAACCAGTTTTTGTGTGGTTAAAGTTGTCCTGAGCTGGTCAGAACGACAAGACCGTGATGATCAACACGCGCTCTAATCCCATGCGGGTGCTACGCCATCGGGGGCTGAGCGGAGGTCCGTCACGCAACGAAGTCCAGTCGCAGCACAGAGCCAGAGGCCACCGCTGCATGTGGCGCCATGGGTTTCCTCCACCTGCCGCGCCGTGCTGGATAGGTCCTGTGTTTCTCATGAGACCTTTAGGTGTCGCGTCCTCCACATGGCAACCACCTGTAGGCCAACTGCAGCTGCAAACCTCGAGCAGCGAGTGTTCAGTTCTCGACGAGGTGTGCTGAAATGGTACACTCCCCAGCCTGCAGCTGCGATCAGACCATCGGGCTTCTCTACCAGTTGGGCGGAAACTCAGCGCCGAGGACGAAGCCTACTAAACGGACAAGGCCGTGGTCATAATGGTGATTGCGGTGCATTCCCCCTTCCACGATCTTTCGACGCAATACGAATCACAGAACGCTGTGAACTACGACTCGTCGATCGCTATCTTGCTCCCCCTTCTGAAACGAAAGTGACGACGGAGGAGCTGATCGCACAGCTGGGAGTCGTCAACCGTCCCAAGCAAGCAATCGACTGCCTCGTCCCTCACGCACCCTCT
>JAADVC010000470.1:0-20357 GCA_023334575.1 Pythium volutum
AGCAAGAATCTCCAAACATCCAGTGATCCCGATCAAACGAGGACGCTCTCCGACAGTGGAGTGGTTTGATAACGCGTCAACACCGAGATGAAGGGTGCCCTATGCGTGCCATTGTCCTCGCCGCGACAAATGGCCATCTCAGTACCGTTCAATGGATCGTTGCCAGCTATCCCGACAAAGTCTCGCCAGACGCTCTTCGCGCTGCTATTAGCAACGGCTGCACCAAAGTGGCCCAGTGGTTGCATAGCGAGGTCAACATCGCCTGGGAATGCAATCTCGTTGAGTGCGCGGCGCGTCACGGCTCGCGCGAATTAGTTGCGTGGACATTGGTGGTGTTCCCCCGCCAATGCACTCCAGCAGCTATGGACAACGCTGCGCTCGCAGGCAACGCAGAACTCTCCTTCACGTTCCACAACATCCGCAAGACGTGCACGTCGGATGTTGTTGATCACTTCGCAGCTCGTGGCGACCTGGTCATGGTGCGCTGGGCTTTGGAAAACCGCCCAGAAGGTTGTTCCTCTGACGCAATGGACGACGCCGCAACCAATTGGCATCTCGACGTCGTCAAGCACCTCCACGGCCTCGGCGCGCTATGCACCTTTCGAGCCATGGATGGCGCTGCCGCCAATGACCACGTCGCCGTTCTTGACTGGTTTCACCTCAACCGTCCGGAAGGTTGTTCATTTAATGCCATGGACAACGCTGCAAAACGCGGCAACTTGAAACGAGTCAAATGGCTTCATGAACATGGTGCTGATTGCACTGAACGTGCCATGGACGCTGCCGCTGGACAAGGTCATCTCGAGATTGTGGTCTACTTACACCGCGAACGCGACGAAGGCTGTTCCCGTCGCGCGTCTGTGTGGGCTGCGGAATGCGGAATGCGGCCACTTGGAGATACTCCTATGGCTCCGCCTCCACTACCCAAGCAAGTTCGACGTCAATGCCACCATTTGAGCTGCCCCTACTCACGGCTGGGACTGTGAACGTCTCCAACTCTTGTGCCGGTTCTAAAAGAGGTATCGTCAAGATATCAACCGACGGCCACCGCCATCTTCCTACCTCACACTACCACCTCCTATTCTCCGCTCCACATTCACGGACAACCACCACACAGCACGTTTTTTTCGAATCTCCTCACTCCTTACTTCAGCTTTCGACAACCCATCTCTTTCCATCTTGACGTCCATTGTGTGGAGCTTCCACTACATTCCTTGAGTTGCAGCCATCGAGTCCAATTTCCACTTTCAGAAAACCAAACCTTTCTTTTCCTAATATTCTAATTACAACGACTTCACAGTCAGTCAAGTTACATAGACCTGCGATGACAATTTCGCATGGAAATAAGCCTGTCAAATACACTATAACAACATAAACTGTACTATCATATTCAACAGTATATCAGTTTGCTAGCTTTAAGTATGAACGATAAAAATGTACATCAGTGTAAATTTATATCTTCCGTCATGCACCTCTAAAACCCTATAACCCTCCGATCGCTATCCCAGCCTAACGAAGCCCTAGTTTCAAATGAGGAGAAGACGCGTTCGAAATTTTGAATGGTGCGGTTCGAATTTTGAGATGACAATACCTGATAGGTGTTCATAACGGATGTGGATGTCGAAAATGTCGAGAATTGGAAATGGGGCATGCGTCGTTGATGGAAGTCATCGGAAGTCGCTGATGGAACGATGGACTACTACCGCGTGCTCAACGTCTCCAGGTACGACGACGGCAACTTTATAGACGTGCTGCCCGTAGTTATATTATCGCACGGAGCTGATCCTATAAACGACCAGGAGCGCGACCGTCAAGGAGATCAAGCACGCGTACCTTAAGCTCGCCAAGACGCTGCATCCCGACGTCACAGGCAATGATGAGGTAGGTAGGTGGTGGGGTCTCTATGTGTGCTAGTATCTCAAAAGGCAGACGCTCAAGACGATTGTGCCTCGTAGAAAAAAGCAGAGCTGTTCAAGCACGTGAGCGAAGCCCACACGGTGCTGTCCGACGCGACCAAGCGCCGCCAGTACGACGCGTCGCGGCCCATGCAGGGGTTTGGCCAGCAGCCCACAGGCGCGAGGGCGTGGCATCCGTACGCATCCAGCGGCGACAGTCGAACGGCATCGTCGTTTCGGCAGGGCATGGGCGGGCGACTGTATGGGCTCGACGAGGAAGTGTGGCTCGCGCATCATTACGGGCCAAACGCCGCCAAGTATGGGCGCGTGCACCGCAACTATGGCATGAACATTGTCGAAGACCGGATAGAGAAAGAAGAGGAACGGATCACCAAGTGCGTACGAGTGCATGGGAGAATGAAGGACGAGTTTACCTTATAGGACACTGACTGTGTGATTTGGTATGTGCAGAATGACCAAGCATTACAAGCTGCGCTCGACGGCCGCGTACTTTCTGCGGCGCGACGCGCGGATCAAGCAGCAAGCCGAAGACGAAGCCGCGCGCCGCAAGAAAGAAGGTAAACGAGATGACGACGATGATAACGACGATGGTAGCCCCACTGGCTGCACGATCTCCTGATAACAAAACCTGAAAATTAAATGTATTCTTCTCAACCTAGTCCACTGCGAGCAGCATCGCCGGCAGCATCTCGAGACCGAGTGAGTACGAGTACAGTCGCGCGTCGATCGCATCCCCATGGCGTGAACGACGTTCGTGGAGCCACGGGACCAGTCCGTCGAGCGGCGCATGGACAACGTGGATCATTTCGTCGTCTTCGAGGTGTTGCGTCGGCGACGCCTGCTGCTGGTCTTCGTGGCGCACATGCACGAGTAGCAAGCGGCACTTGCCGTTCGTGAGGCCTTGGTCGTTGACCACGGGTGGCCCCATGTGGAGCACCCGCGTCGCGACGTAGCCCGTCTCTTCTTCCAGTTCGCGGATCGCGGCGGCCTCGGGCGCTTCGTCGCTGTCAATGAGACCAGCGGGCAGCTCAACGACCCACTTGCCCACGGGCGGTCGAAACTGGCGGATCAAAATGACCTCCACGGGTGCGTTTGCCCGCGTGAGGAATGGGAACACGACGACGGCGTCGCATTTCTCATTGCCAGCATGGGCGGCTGCGTCGCTGAGCTGCGGGTACGTCGTCGTGCGCTCGAGTCCTGTCCACTTGCGTTCGTCTCCTTTCTGATCCAGAAAGCGAATGGTCTTGAGTCGGATCCACGGGTTCTCAAACACGGTCTCCTGGCCGACAACGCGCGGCAGTTCGCCACTCCCTTGGGAAGTACTAGTACTACTACTACTGGACGAGCAGAGCGAGGCTGGCCATGCAGCCAGTCGCAACGCACTAGCGCGTGCAATGGGGCTGCCACCGTAGCTATTCACGTATTTACGAGCGACGCACCACGACCGCCGCGTCGCTGCAGATGTCAGTCCCATGAATCCACTTTTGACAGGCAAACGAACCAAAAACGGCTTTAACGTGATCGAAACGACTTGGTTTACGACCACGCACTAGGAATCACCTAATTCAGTTCTTCTTGGACGTACTCTCGACGTGGACCGCGACCGCTGTGGCAGCCTGCACGTTCAAGTACGCGGGGCACACCACGCGCACGTCGAGCTCGTACTTGCCAACGATGCCCGGTCCTTCAAAGAGCAGCATCGACGAGACCGTGTGCGAGAGGTCCTTAATCTTGGTCGCCGCGTAGAGACGGCTCGTGGCCTTGTCCACGACCAGCAGCCACAGGTGCTCCTTGCGGAAGTCGCTCTTGGGGTCAATCTCGTCATAAAACGTGCTCGCGAGCGGCGCCTTGTCGCCGGCACTAATGTGCTCACGCGTGATGGTGAGCTGCAGCGTGATCCAGTCGCCTGGCTGAATGTTGGGCTCGTCAATGACGGCCATCGACACGTTGGCGAGCGCGAGCCGCGGCAGTTCCGTGCCTTCGTGGAGTCGAGCCTTCTGGTCACGGAGCGCCTCCTCGTCGGGCACAAAGCTGCCCTGAGCGATGCTCGAGAGAAGACCGAGCGTGCGCGTCAGCGTGAGCGACGGGTAGGCACGCTTGACCGAGTTCTCGGCCACAAGGGTCGCGAAAATCTGTGGGGGAATACAGTATTAGTTCAAGCTCATCTACTACTGGTCGCCATTAGAGATTAGAGATGGAGCAACGTACATCGACGAGGTACGGCAGCTCCAAGAGCACTTTACGAAGACGAACATCCACTGTTTCCAACACAATAGAAAATATCTCGGTCAGTGCGGATGCGTGTCTGAGTCCAGCCAGTGAGGATTGAACGTACGCCACGCTGGCTTTGGCACGCCCGTGAGCTTGTTACGGCGCAAGAACTGGTAGAGCGCAATCATATTCTCGCTGAATCATACACACACAAAGAAAAAGATCAACATTGGTCTCGTCAAGGGGCAAAGCGTAGAGACAAAAAGCGTACCGCGCGATCGGATCCGGGTGCTTCTTGATCCGCGTCAGAATATCCACGGGCAGGGCCTTGACACTCTCCATCTTCTTGAGGATCTTGTCGTGCGCCTTGGAGCGTTGGATCGCCTCCTGCACGTCGGCCTCGCCGCCGGCCGTCATCTTCATCTCGTCACACGAAAGCAGCAATTCCACAATATCGTGGAGCCCCATCTTCTCATGGAACGACTCGATCAGCACCGCCGATGTGCGACGCGAGACCTGCGTGCGGTCGCGACGCCCGCTCGACTTGGTGAGCGAGTACACGACAAATGCAATCACGCCAAAGATGAGACCAAAGTACACGAGCACAAACAGCGCCGAGCCGTTGCCACTGCCGCCGCCAGTAAACGACGAGAGGAACGCGAAATCCAGCAGCTTGGACTGCGGACCATCCGGGTGACCAAATTTGCGGTAGTTTTCAATCCCCTTGGCGTCCGTGAGTGCCTCGTAGGCCTTGGTGACGCGCCGGAAGAGCGCTGCGGCCGTGCGGTTGTTGCGGTTCTTGTCCGGGTGCAGTTCCTTCCCGAGGCGGCGGTAGGCCTTGCGGATGTCACGCAGCGACGCCGAGTCCGAGACCCGAAGGATCTCGTACGGATCAAACATGCCCGACACGTCGACGTTCTGCAGCATGTGCAGACACTTGAGCAGTGCGGCGATCGCGATCGCGAGGCCGACAGCGTTGGCCGTAAAATACGTGGACTGCAGCAGCTTCTTGGGCTGGCGGTACACGCGGAACGCCGTGAACAGCGCCGACGGCACGATGTAGAGACAGAGCATGACGCTCACGAACGAGTAGAACGCCGCGTCCGACTCGGAGAGCATGTCAGCGTCCGCCATGGTGTCGTCGATCACCGCGAGAGGATATAATACCGATACTGTGATGAGCGAGCGGGTGCCACGCAAGCAACCGAGGCCACATAGTGACACTCCCGCGATTGAACAACGTATAGACCTCAAAGTATGTTCTTGAAACGGGGGTCTCGTATGTCACTATAGGATGTTGAAGTGGAAAACGCTCCTCAAACCAAAACACAGTTGACAGACCTCATTGGTCGTGACTCACGACTCGCGGGCGGGTTGACGTTGAGGCTATATCGATCTCACACCAGTACCAGTCAATTCAAGCACTATGGTTCAGCGAGACACCAAGCCTCTTCAGCTCTTTATTGGTGCGTGAACGCAGTCGTCCTATTCTAAGAAAACGCCACAGAGTCCGACCTTTATTTGGACGCAACCTACCGGATTTAGACGATGGGATACAGTAGCACCACCGGGTGGGAAACCAACGAATAAAACGGCCCGCAACTAGGGCGCTTTGTGGAAGCCAGCGTCTAATTATGGCATATCCGGATATGGAGCGTTCTGAGGCGGCGGGTCAATGCAAACAAAATAAAACGCCCCGGCGTTGGGAGGCGCGATCAGTCCTCTAGAGTCTATCAATAGACTGGGTCGAGAAGGGCAAAGAGATCATCACGATCGTTTTAAGGGAGATATAAATAGCGCGTCTCTCTTTTCGTTCCCTGCGGCGCTCGCGCTAGCTTGCGCGTTGCCGACATTACAGAGCGACGCCACAACGCAAGTCGCCTCGTTCCGGTTCAATCGATTCAACGTAGGCTGCTCAGGAACGTCCAGGCGATTGATTACGGCAAGCCTCGAACTCGATCATGACCACACCGCTTAAGGCGCTTCTCCAAGAGCGGCTCCGTGCCAAGATCGTGCGGCAGGGAGACGATGAAGACGCCGCCGTCGCTCATAGCGTGACACCAGGTGCCCCACCACCGGTGGCCAAAGCGACACCGCTGGTCGACCTGTGTGAATACAGCATCTCGCCGCCGGTGACCACACAGGCACGCACACGAAGCTATGCGACTGGCAGTGCTCGTGGTCGCCCGCGGAGCGAGCCGCCGATGGCGTTTGACCAGGATATCGAACAGTTCAAGAACGACCGAGCGTACACGCACCGCTCCCCACGCCCACTTCGGGAGGAAGAAATCGACTCCACCTCTCGGCGTCGATACGATCCGGGCAGTCGCCAGGTGCGAGGTGGCTCAAGCGCCCATGGCATTCGGTTGGTAAGCCCAGCCCAAACCTACAGTGGCAACAAGCGAGCATGGCAAGAGCCCCGCGATGAGCGTTCGTTTGCGCATAACGACGAGCCAGCGTACCGCCGCAAGCGACCCGCACGCGAGTCGCGAGGAGACGAGCAGAGAGTGATTACACGGCTGCCACCGCCACCACCATCTCCGAAAGTACCACGCAAGAACTACGACCTGAGTAACGCGTACCAGCAATACCGAGAGCTGAGCAACAAGCGGGGGTACTACTCTGGGATACCAACGGGTGCAGCTCAAGATGCGGATCGCGAGCGGTACGAAGATACGGCGACAAACTGGCCGACCGATATGACTCGCCCGGTTGAGGCGACACGTTTTGGTGCTGACTATAAGCACGCGCCAGTCCGACGTGGTGAGTCTCAGAAACCATTAGCAGAGCTACGACCGAGACGCTGGAGGAGCCCAGTGCGAGCCGCCGGTCGAGCCACTCCAACGGTGGACATGAGAGATGCAGACTCGCTACAATATCGCACCATCGAGTCAGCCGATGACGTGGTGCTTCCTGCTGAACCACAAACGAACGATCGTCGTGACGTGTACCCTGTGTATCACATCACACCCACCTACCGTCAAGTCTCTCCGGGTGTGGTTACGGCTCGACGCCGTGCCGTTTCCCCGCGGCGCTTCTCCAACCACTTTTTGGATCCGTACCACGATTTTCACAACGAACACGAAAACAAAATGGTATTTCATACGGTAGCGCGCGCTGCCCCCGCGCCTCGCTCGCCGTGTCGTCGCCAGTTTCTTCGTCATGAAGAATCGGAACATACTTCGGCTTCTCGCTTTCGCGAGTTGGACGAGCGACTATCCCCCGAAAGCCACCAAGCCGCAAAGGTGGGTTGGTTTCTTTCCTCGTGCGTGCTCTTAGAATTAGTCTAACCTTTTGGTTTGTATCTCCGCAGGATTTCGTGGAGAAGCGACAGAAGCGCACATCGCAGGGCACGCCCCGTACGATGGCAACGCATCGCTGGCTGCAGTCCATGGTGGACGCACGGCAAAGCCACCAACTCACAACGGCTGCTACAGAATTTTGTGACTCTCTCCAAGCTCCTTCACTGAGATGCACTCCATCAGAAGCAGAAGATTCGAGTGAAACCCACAACGAGGGCGACGATCGCGACCATGACGAGATACCGGGCAACAGAGAAGCTGCTGTCCCGTCCCGCCATCCGTACTACCACTACTCCAACGCGGCATGCGACCCAGATCACCACCACGAGCACGACTACTTACGCACACTGCCGCCTGTGTACTCGCCACCGCGCCGCTTGTCGGGTCAGTCGTTCTTTTCGTCGGCAGTGTGATATCGCTGTCACAAGTCACATGTACCCATGTCTAGATCGTTAAATAAACCCTTTGCATTATTCCGTCATATTTGTCTGTGCAGCACACGAACACTTCGCCAAAAGATCCAATCCAACCGTCGCCTCTCCTGTCCAGACAATGCAGCGGCTCCACTCCACTCCAATGCGCGTCGCTATGCAAGTGCTCGCAGCGCTGGCCGCCAGCCTCTTCGTGCTCAGCGCAATCGTTCATCTCTCGGGCACGGCCGACGCCATCGCTCGTGGGCTCGACACGCCGCTGCCGCTGCAGCGTTCCATCCGCATGGAAGCCATCCCGGAGGCGTCCGCGCATGTCGACGACCCCGCACGATCCAGCGTGCTCCAGCAAATCTACTCGGCGCTGGGCACCGACGTCGCGGAAAGCGACCGCAGTGACGGCTCGATCCACGTAGCGGTCGCCTACGACGGCAAGACCATCGAAGACAGCAGCTACGTGCCCATGCGCAAGGTACAGTACTGGTGCCCCTTTTTGCATGGAGTTTTGATTGATGGATACTGATTGCCTTTGTACACTATACTAGGCATCCCGTGCCCCGACCGTCACTGTGACTGCCGACGACGGCGGCAACGGCGTCTACTACACGTGGATTCTCATCGACATTGACGCGCCGCGGCCGACGGACCCGTCCCACTCGCCGTTTCTCCACTACATTGTCGCGAATCTCGACCCGGCGGGCCGTGCATCGCCCATGGTCGTCGTGTCACACTATCCCGTGTCGCCGCCCGTTGGTGATCACCGCTACGTGGGCTTGCTCTTTGCTCAGCCCAAGCTGGCCGACAAGAATGCACTGAGTGGGTACGAAGCGAGACTCCATGACAACCGCGTGAGCTTCAAGGTCCACGAATACGTCGAGCGCCAAGGGCTCGAGTATACGCAACGCTTCTTCTTTTATTCGCGCCCCGCTCGCACGAGCAGTTAGTGTATCAATACATTTCCCATTACAGTTGCTTCTGGAGCTGCTGCAGGAGCTGCGTCTGCGAGACGGGTAGAGAGGCTAGCTCGTCCCTGGATAACCGCAAGATCTTGTCGTACCGCTTGGCGAATTCCACCATTTGCTGCTGCGTTTTGGATAGTTTGGCCACGTGGCTATAGGGGATTGCCGCGAGTTTGATGAGCTTAGTATGCTGGTCAGCGGGGAAAGTGGAAGGGGAAGCCATGGGAGCAAGGACGGTCTCGGCTGTCGCTGGTTGTCTGTCGCTGGTGAGAAGATCGATCTTTTGCTGGGTCTTCTTGCGGGCGAGTTGCACGAACGGTGTCGATGGCAGTTTGTTCTACAGCAGTATAGACAAGCAGTTGGAACAAGAGAGGAGAGAGAGATACTGGTACAAAACGTACGAGCCGTTGGTGCAGGTACTTGTCCGAGAGCGATTGATGGAGATATTGCCGTCGCTTTGGTGAGCTCGAGGCCGCAGCTGGGAGCTGCTCTAGCTCGTCTTGGATTTCGCGGAGCGTCTTCCTTGCCACCACGTCGGGGTCATCGATCGGTCCAGCGCGTGATCTGATTGAGTCTACTGTCACGGAAGAGAGAGGGAGCCGATTCGACGGTGGAGATTTTGGCGGAGGTGGGATGGTCCGTACGCTAGCCGAGCGGACCGTCAGACTCTGTGCAAAGACACTTTGCAACGGCTTCGGCGTTGTTTTGTGGGTAGCCCTGTGCTTCTGGTTCTGTTCGCCCAAAGTGTTTGTCGCTGCACGATCGAGTAAAAGCTGAGGGGCAGACCGCTGGGACGTCAATGCAATGGGCTGTGGTGAGTAGCGACGCAACTCCGACTGCGGCTGCGATGGCGGTTGCCGGGCGGCATAGATCGTCAGCAGCGTCTCGTGGAGCAACGATAGGGCGCTTGAATCCGCATCGCTGGGGGCATCTCCATCCTGGTTACTGGGGGTAGTGGTTGTTATGGCTAGAAGGTCATGCAGGGGTTTCTTCACGCCATTTCCACACGCTGTGTTGGGTTCCGTGGGTGATACCAGTAACGCTGGACTTCTCACGTCGTCATACTGGCTCAGTCCGGCCGCGAGATCGAAGAGACTGCCCATGGGGTGGCTGCGCAGAGACCACAGAGTGACTCTCACGTGAAGTGCAAGAGCTAACGACAGCCTGGTCATGTATTCTTGTGATCGAGTTGCTGGATGAAAATAGGCTTTAGGAAGCAAACAAGAAGGCGAAAGACACAAGGCAAAGCGAGAGCAAACCTAGTCTTCTCTCATCGCAGAGAGACGCCAGTCTCTCGCTCTTGCTTCTCCCACATGTCGACGCTCAACTCATCGCAGCTCTACGTCAAGCGCAGCTCGACGCGGCTCCACGCTCCACCTGGTGGCCACTCGAGCCTCTCGTTTGGCTCGGGGGGCTTTGGCACGACTGAGCCGGCCGTCGTGGACGCGAAGGACCCAGCCGAACAACTGCCGCCGTCCACGGCGAGCTCGTTCCGCAGCAGCTGCAATAGCAGCGGCACCTACGGCGTGTACAACCATCCGGCAAACAACCAGTCGTCCGACGGTAGCAGCTTCCATGCCGCCAAGGGGTACGCCGGTCCCCCCATGAGTAGCCATGGGGGATACGCGGGGGCTGGTGGCTATACGCCGATGGCGCCGGACAGTCGGCCGGCATCCACGCAGAGTAATCTGAGCTGGGGCGAGCGTGGCTCGCAGCCGCCGCTGACGTCGTCCAAGCGCGACCAGAACTGGGAAAAGAAGCGTCGCCTCTGGCTAGCACGCAAGAACGCGGGCGGTGTCTTAAGCTCCCCGCCGCCCATTGTTCCGTACGGCCACATGCCGCCTCCACCAACGACGGGCTATGGTGGTGGTGGTGGCCGATACTATGACCACGACGCACCCGCTTACAATCCACCGTCGCCTTTGACCAAGTTCATGGCCCAGCAGACCCACAGCAAGCCACCCGCCACGTTTGGTGCGTACGACACGCCACTGCCTCCGACGTCCCATGGTCAGCGGCCTCCGTCGTCGTCGTCGTCGTCATCGTCGGGCATGGGCGAGTACCCTCCTCCACGTACTGCGGTCGGGTACCATGGAGAGGAGCTCGCGTCTTCCTCTGGCTTGGGCTCGGGCCTTCGTCAGGGACTGACGTCTTCGTCTGCTGGCGCGTACGCGTATGCTCCTCCGCAGTATGCAGCCGCTCCGCCACGCACGTCGGTGCCGGGCACGGCATATTCCACGGTCTCGTCCGCGACGTCCAGTTCGCGTCGTCAGCCGCCCGGGGGCAACAGCAACTGGAATCCGTACAGTTAGAAAAAGAAAAGCAAGAAAGAAAGAAGGGGAGGAAAGAAAGAGAGGAAAGAGAGCATTCATTACCTACAGAGAAAAAGAGAGGCACCGGGAGTCCATGGTTGAATAGATACCATTGGGTTGCCGCGTGGCTCCTTTTTGCTCTCAACAAATTAAATATGCTACGACCTGACACGTGACTGGCGGACAGCAATGTCTTGAGGTGTGTCGTGGAGGCAATAAATAGGAAAATGCAATGGGGGGACCGATCGGCATTTACGCCGTGGTGTGGGGCTCGAGCACTTTGCGGAACGAGCTCATGTCGTACACCGACGACGCCGCTTCGGCCGACCGCCGCCGTTGGCGTGGTGCGTAGAAGCAGTCTGAGAAGATGTGGTCGGTCGTGTCGGGCGAGTTTGGGAAGAGCTCGTCGTCCGTCGCGGGCTCGAGCAGCTTGGGCGAGCGCTTGAACGCGAGCGCGTGCTGCGCGTCGCGGGCTTCGCGCTCTCGGAGACTCACGGCGCGCGTGTCGCTGCGATGGTGGCTGCGTAACCGCAGACAGTCGGCAATCTCGTCCAGTGTGTCGTCCATCGCATAGAGCTGCTGGTGCTGGGCGACGGCGTGGGCCTGCAGGAGCCGCGAGAGCTCTTCCTCGGCCGACGCGCCGTGGGTGAGTAGCAGCGTCGCCGTCCAGGCGTCGCAGTCCAATGTCTTGTTCCGCTTCTGGGTCTCGAGCGCAAAGAGATCTTCACACGCGCGGGATCGCTTCATGGCTGGAGTGGTGGTGGTTGGAAAAATGGGAACTGGTGATTTGGTGGAAATTCCCGTTGTGCGTTGGGAACTGTAATAAGGCTGTTGGTGGTGTTGGCGTTGGAAGTCGAAGAACGGTGGACCGGGCGGACGAACGGAAGCTCGGATCTGTTTCAGTGGCAGTGTCAACTGCGGTGGGCAGCCCGACTCTTTCGGACTTTTTTGGGGCGCCGGTGGGGCAGCGCGGAGCTCGTGGGCGAAAATGTGGAAATGAGGCTGAGCCTGAGAACAGAGCCACGCGGACGCGCGACCAGCGGCAGGGCCAAAGCGCGGCTTTCTGAGTGGTGACCAGTTGGCTCACGCCGGACTTGGCGACGAGCACCAACGATGGGCCAACCCTAACAAAAAACAAAAAAACCAACAACCAAAGTCGACGGTCGCAGACGGGGCAACTGGTGGACAGTGGTGCACCAGTGCGATTCGCACTGCGAATGGGCGACAAGCGAGCCAAGTGTTGGATGAATCAAGTGCGTGTGGGTGGTCGCGTCCGCTGAAGCGCCAGTCTGCAACCAGTGTTGAGTCACGGACACGGCAAAAACCGGTTGAGAAAGGAGAAAATGCAGGCCGGGAAGTCGTACTTTATCGGATCAAATACAAACTTCAAGTGAGCTGCTTGGAAAAAGGCAAGGCCTACACAGTGGAAGGAGCCAATCAGCAGCCCAGAACCAGACCCCAAACCCTCTTGATCAGCTCTTTGAACTGCCACCTGTGGAAATGCATACTGACTATCAGCAAGGGCATTTTAGTCTAGGTTTGCGCCCAATTAAAACCTCTAATAAGATATGCACAGACGAAACCAATCTGTGACGGATCGGAATAAGGAGGGTTACACCACCAAAGTCGTCTCCCATGTTGAACCACACGTGCTTGACGTTGAGTTTCAGATCAGGGTTCAGGTTGATGAGAAGAGTTCGACCAGCATCGCGAAGCGAGTTGGGAAAAATCACGGACTGCCCTTTCGCTTTCGGCTGTGCAGTCGCGCCGCACACTCGCACGTGATTGGCTCTGCGGTCATTCGGCGTATTATGGGTTCGCATTTTCAGGAGTGGAAGAGAGCCTACAGTACCATTAGCCATACAAATTGCAACATCTTTTACAGTACTGTATCAGAGTAGGTAGGTCACCAATGCAGCCGCCAAGATTGAGCGCGTAAAATTCCTAAGCAAGAAACGCAGTTGGAATGGCCAAGGTTTCTTTTCTCTTCTTGGGGGAACAAACAATGCAACACACGAACTGTACCGTACTGTAACTTCAACCGTGAGACTTTGTACCACCATACTGGCATTCAACTTGAACTGGAGGTGGTGAGATGTGATGAAAGGGTGCGACGAAAATATTGGGAAACCCGTGCGAGATCGGTCGAAATTTGCGCAAGAACCTATCGGACACCCAACATTTTGGTGAGCAATACAGCGAGCTGATGTGAAATTTTGGACACGTATGCGCTCCCACCTCTCATATCCGATCTACGAACTCATTAATCGTATACAAAGGGTATCGCTTCTGCGACTCTCTTTGATTGAAGTTGGTCTCGTAAAAACATTCAGTCAGCAGAGGTGAACTGGGAAGGTGGCGCGCACTGCGTCACCTATGACACACATGAAGTTGGCGCACTTCAACCTCTGCTGGTGAGACAGAAACAGATACGGTACTATTCTGCTGGACGCTGCTGAACAGTCTGTAGATGAACAGCTTCAACGTGACGTTTCGCGAAGAATTCTCCAACTGGCTGTACACAACTTCAAACGGAGCCAGTGACGGACATGGTCCTCTGTCACCCTTGCGGCTTGAAGTTCAGTGGATGAGGTTTTGTCAGCAAAACCAGTCGAGGTGGCCACCAGTCTTGATGATCCGTAAAACAAAACCACACACAGAGAAATCGCCTGGTGCTGTCCACGGCCTGATGTCAACAAAGATGCACCGCCTCGATAGGCGGGTGGGATGTTACCCTTCGTTAGCTCACACCCTCACTTCATGCATACAGTAGGCAGCCTTTGGATTCTGGTTACAGGGCATGCAACGACTTGAACTCGGGTCATGAACGTCCACTGTGCAGACGAAGCCACATATCAACAGAATGGATAATGCTTGGTGCGCTTGATATACTGAACAGACCGAGTTTGTGTGTTGGGAGCTGCATGATGGATTTCCACGACCGCACGAAAAGCCGCACTGGCTGCTGCATGAGACAAAAAAAAACTTGCCGTTAATTTATTAAAATGACTGTCGTGCCGCATCACTGGCGCCATCGCTCGTTGATCGCATCTGGTTCTCGGCGAATCTTCAATGGGGGTCAATGGGGGAAGCGTAAGTGGGTGCCGGGGTCTCAACCGGCTGGGCGTTCACGACGTCGCACACAAAGACTGAGAAAAGAGTCGCTCCGCCATGGAGCTCGAGACCAATCTCCGGTTGAAGGAAAATCCGACGTTTACTGCGTCTTTATCTGTAGCACCAGCGCCGCGTCCTCGTGGCCTGCACGAAGGGCGATGTCGAGAGCCGTCTCGCCGGCGAGGCTCTCGCGGCTCGCATCGCTTCCGTCACTGTCCATCAGCATCTGCAGGATCTCGACCGCACCAGCGTGCGCGGCATAGTGGAGCGCTGTCCAGCCTCGGTATTCAACGGCAGCAGTGTCAGCGCCGTGCGCAAGCAGCACCCGCACGGTCTCGAGTGACGGCGCGACCGCAGCCAAGTGAAGCGGCGTGCGCCGGAAGAGTCGTTTCTCCACGGTGTTGGTGTCGGATCCCTGGGAGAGTAGGTATGCCACGGCATCTGCATGGCCGCGCTCTGCTGCCCAGTGCAGCGGCGTGAAGCCGTACTTGTCACGTGCGTCGCACACGGCGGCCGCTGCCGCTTCATCCGCCTCGACGAGCCCGCGCAGCGCTGCGAGGTCGTTCTCGCGGGCGGCCTCGTGGACGGCGCTCTTGTCCAGCTCCGTGTGGAGATCATCGAGTCCGCCGTGCTCGTGCGCGTGGAGCAGCACGTGCCGATCGGCGGCCATGCGAGCGGCGATACTCATTGGAGCTGTTGGTTAGTTTCGTGGGAGCCCGAGAATTGTTCTGAAAACTGTTCTGTTGGTTCTCCAGCGTGAGCCACAAAAGCAAAGCATAAACGTAGCCCACTGAATGCTCGGGGTTGACGCGGTCGCAGCGTAACTCCAACGTAACCACCGATTACGCATCGACTCGTCGCACATGCGAGATCTTTTGAGCTTGGATGAGATATGGCTTTCTCCTTCATGGTATAATACGTATGTTTGGGTGTAAATTCACAAATGCAAAATGGACTAACCAGCATGACGTACTACATCGTACTTGAAAAACGCGAAAAGTTCCGTACCTCCTCCGCGACTCGTTTCCGTCGACACCGAGCTGCTCTCGTTCGGCATTTAGTGCAGCAGTGGGTAGTACGCGTCCTCAATGATCACGGCGGCGTCGGCAGCGAGCGCGCGGCGGCGACGCACGACCACGAGCGCGACGACCGCGATCATGGCGCTCGCCGCCAGCAGCGCCGTAGCCGCGACGGCCGTCGGGTGGCTCGCCACGGCCTTGGCCATGAACACGGACGCCTGGTCGTAGTAGCCGGCGTCGTACTCGTAGTTACCGTAGGTTTCCTGCTGGTACCCGTCGCCCGAGAGCTGCGGTACGCACCGCTTAATGTCCTTGGTGACATCCGGGAGGTTCAGGATCGGCGTGCACACGGACGGTGTGTGCTTGCCACAGGCCTGGCAGCATTCTTGGTCGTCCGTGTCCATGTACGTCGCGGTCGCCGTGGCACGCACGACCTTGCCGCCACAGGCCTCAAACGGACCTGGTTTGCCCTGCCCGGCACAGTCTTCCCACTGGCACTCCCCCTTGGGGATGTCGATGCCCGGGCCATTGCAGTCCGTGATGGTCAAATCCAGCGGACACGTTTGCTCGACCGGCGCGACGCCGCTCGGTCCCGTGTACGTGAACTTGCACTCGACCGTAAACTGCGTGGCGCCCTTGGTCTCGTCTTGGTTCTGGAGCTCAAGCGCAAACCGCTCGATAATGTCGGGCGAGTCGGCCTGCACCGTCAAAATCTCCGTGGGTGAACGCCCCTGGAACGCCAACTCGCACGAGACCTGGGCAATGTGCATCTGCACGCTGTTGCGCGAGTGCTTGAGCCCAATGTTGGCCTGGTAGTCGAACGTGAGCTCGGCAAAGTCGCTCCCGGGGAACGCGCAGAATTCCGTCGGCACTTCGACCCGCGACTTGGACGTTTGGTACCACATTTGGCGAAACACGTCGCACACCTTAATGTCGCTGTGCGGGTGGAGATGCACGTAGAAGAAGAATTTGCGCGCACGTCCACACGCCGTCCAGGCCTCGACCGTGATCTTGGTCTGCGGCGCCGCAAACGAATAGGGCGTCGCGTCCTCCCACAAGCGCCACCCGGCGGCGTCGCCGTCAATCTTGTAGCGCCAGAACGCAATGGACCCGTACAGACCCAATTGGTTAGGCGCGTCCACTTCAATCAGCTGTCCGATCGACGCCTCGTAGCTGCACGTGCTGTCAGACGCCGCGCCAAAGTCGGCGCACGACAGCGCCCTGTGGATCTGCGTGTACGTCTGGAAGCCCTGGTCTTCGAGCTCCTGCAGCACTTGGGTCGATGCGTCCTTGATCTCTTGGCGGATCGACGCCGACGCGTGGACGACCATGTCACCCGTGAGCACGAGACACTGCTTAAACGCGCAGTGCTGGTCGGCGTCGCCGTCACAGTAGCGTTGGTCGTAGCCGTAGCCACACGTATAGTCGACCCAGAACTCGCGGAGCTTGGTGCTGTACTCGCAGCAGCGCATGCACTGGTAGTTTTCCACGGGCTGTGGCGACTGGCACGCCTCGCCATTCTCGAGCTGCAGCGGATTCTTGGTCACGGCGGCGCTGGCAGTGAAATCCGCGAGCATGGACTCGGGCGAGAAACAAATCTTGCCGTCCGTGAACGACTTGTCGTGGCACGACGACGAGCGCTCGAAAAAGTTTTGGTAGGCAAACTGGTCCTCGTCGCACCGCTCCGACGCGCACGCGTCGTTCACAGCGTCGTCCTTGAACTTGTAAAAGTCGCCCACGAGCGCGTTGGCTTTCGCGACGTTCTCGGGCGTGAGCTCAGCGACCGCCGTCTCACCGCCGACCGAGCACAGCGACGTCGTGTTGTCGCAAAAGTTCACGGGGCATTGCGAGGTCGCCTTGGGACGGAACTTGTCAATGACGGCGACGCAGCCGACGCACTCGGCGCTCGCGGCCGTGTAGTCGTGGGCCTCGAGCGTGAGCTGGTACTTGCCGTACGCCGTGAACGTAATGTCGTCGATCTTTTCCTGGCGGTGGAGCTGGTAGTCTTGCCACGTGTAGCGCGTGCGCGCTTCGCTGGTGTACGGCATGCGAGGCATCGACACGGCCGAGAGTTCGCCTTGGCCATAGACGCTGTACATGTCGGCCAGATCGGGCGGCAGCTCGGGCATGACCTCGCCGGGCATGAAGCGCGCAAACAGACTGAGCAGCATCTCGCGGTCAAAGACGCTCTCGTGGAGCGGCGTGACGACGAGATCAATGTGCGGACCAGTCTCCAGATCGTACGGGCGATTGTCCTTGTTGTTGGTGCGGTGGTCCGAGACGTAATTGTCCGACGGGAACGGCACGGGCACGCCCCAGTTGGTCGCAATGCCCGAGAACGCACACACGTCGAGCTTCTCCGTGTTTTCATGGCGGAACCCGAACGGATGCGTGCTCCACGTGCACGGACACGTGTCTGGCTCGACGACCACACACTGGTGGCCATACGTGTAATCCCCCTGCATGGTCGAGCCGGCGGGGCACGTGCAAAAGCACTGGCGCTGGCCGTGCTCGTCCACGTACGAGACCGGGAGACCGCCGCTGAGCTCTGTGCACTGGAACGACCGCGTGATCTGGAACGGATTGTACATGAACAGATCGACGCTTTCCTCGAGCTGGATGCAGTTCTCAAAGTGGCCGTCGCAGCTCTCGCCGTCCTGGCAAATCTGAAAGTGGAACGTGTTCGAGAGCTTGTGCTTGGACTCGTAGGTCGTGATAAAGTCGTACGAGTTGGCATTGTTGACAAACGACAGCACCGCGACCGTCGCGCCCGTATCAAAGTCGTCCAGGCTTTCCAGCAAGCGACCGTATTTGGCAAAGGCCTGGATGCGGGCCACGTCACCGGGCATCCCGTCGTCGACGTCGGCATCACTGGAGAGCAGCACCGACGAGCGACCTTCAGCCTCGCGGCGTCTACGTTCATTCTCGAGCTCGCTCTCGCGTTGGACACGTTCAGCCTCTTGGTGCCTGCGCTCATTGTCACGCTCGCCCTGGCGTAGACGTTCCGCCTCTGGGTCCGTCTCGTCGCCCTGTGGAGGGTTCTCCGACAAGGCATCCGTCTCGCCACCGTGCGGAGGATCTTCCGAGACACGTTCAAACACGCGCTCCGATCGACCGGCATGCTCGAGCTCGGTCCGAGCTTCACACGCGCCGGGGATGAGCGTCGTGGAAAACGTCATCTCCTTTTGGACACCATTGTCTTCGTAGTAGAGATGCTCGGTCTTGACCTTGCTGATCCAGGCCTCGATGAGATCGATCGATGACTGGTTGAGACACTTGGAGATCGCGAGTAGTACCGTGACTTGGCCCGAGTTGGCGTACTCTTCACTAAGGGAGCATGGGATCCGCTCGCTGCCGCCATAGTAGCCTTCGCGGATCTGCAGCGCCGGCGACAGCGGCTCCGACTCTAACGTATTGAACGTGATGCGAGAGTTTGAAAGAGCACGCTGGCCAGCAAGCGCGAGCAAGTGTTGGTTGAACTCGACGAGCGCTGCCGAGGCCATGCTTGCCGCGAGCCCAAGCCCGACGGCCGCCGTGGTCCACAGCTTCATTGCTTTGCACAGAGATACGAGAGAGAAGAGAGAGGGCCGTTTGCGAGCTGCTTGACGGGCGACCCTCTGTGCTTACTGCCAGTGAACCGGGAAATCTCGCAATGAGGATAGACGCTTCGATCCGCGGGGGATGATCGCGTCGGATGGCCGCATTTCCAGAGAGTCGCCGCGCCGCCGAGAGTCGCCACCAAGAGTCGGGCGATTCGCGACGGCTCGGAGCTCCTTCGAAAGATCGCGCGCGCCTCTCTGGGCTCCGCAGTGGCCACACAATCAGCTCTCTGTGGGTGGCCCTCAATGCGCCTGTTCGGCAAGCGCATGTATCGCGGTGCTGCCGCAACAGTCACACGGATGCCGTCAGGAAGAATCGAAAGATGTGCCCTTTCGAAGGAGGAGCTCCATCTTTCAATATTGGGTATGATCCAAGCAATTGATTTGGGCTTTCATTAAATGCGGTATTTTATTTTGGAGGCTCGATAAGTTCGTTTTGGGTGACGTATCGTTTCTCGCGGGCAAGACATCCAGACTCGGTGGGAAAGGTGTAGGGTTCAGATGGAATAGCATGGGAATTTTTTACGCATTTTATCAGCAAGAAACCAGAGCGAGTTCCGCACCAGTTCCTGTGGAGGTTCTTCTTGTGCGGGGATTCTCTCGCAACATTCATCGTGGAGAACGTTGTGCGAGTCTGTTATACAGTACCTGTACCATTCGTTTCCACTTCCGTCCGTATTCACTTCCCCAATAATGTGCGATATGTGGAAGGCCCACTTCACAGCACTTTCAGCTGCGTCCAGTGTCTTGAAGACGGCAAGCGGCTGGCTGGCTGGCTGCTAGACAGTCTGCCAATTGGCCATGCGCGGGTGACTGAAATTTAAATTACTCGCATCGGATGTAATTTTCTGAGACTGGGCTGAAACGCTGCGTCATGATTGGTCCATACGGCCCCTTCGAAAGGATTTGTTGCGGTCTGGTCCTCTCTCTCTTCTCAGAACTTTGCCTGGAAAGAAAGCCGTTCGACAAAGCGACGACAAAAAGGGAAGCAAGCCCAAGCCAGCACGCAGTTGTTGGCCCGGAAAGACTGGTGTGCTGGCGGATCCATACAAAAACCTAGTCACTGCAGCGTTGGACCCGGCCGGAAGGAGCAAGAGCGTTTCTTCGGTTCTTGGTCCAAAAACCCAGGTGGCTGACTCCCCCAGCAGGCGGGCTTCCTTCTGCGGTCTTTTGTGGCTGCGTCCTCGGTCTTCACGCCAGCTGGGTCTTTTCAGCCCAAGTCTGTTCGGAGAGGAAGAGAAAGCGCGAGCGCGAGTCACGGGTTCACTGCTGTGCCAACAACTGAAGCGAACTGGAGTGCAAGCGTGCCGGCAAATCCCCTCGTGCGTCCAAGTCTAAACGGCGAAAAGCAATTCCTCCCCGTCCTCCCTCGTTCCCTTTGCCGGCGCAGGAGAAACACACATACACGCTCGGTCGTGGAACGAAAACGCGATTGACGACAACGCATCCGTCCGCATCAGGCTCCTAGTCGACGCACCGCCACCCTACTTTCCACCG
>JAADVC010000471.1:0-20335 GCA_023334575.1 Pythium volutum
AGTGACGAAGCCTCCACGCCAGCCGAGCATACAGGGTTGGCTCTCATGCAAGCGCAGCAGGCGCCGATCTCCATGTCAAAGACACCGTACGTAAGCCCACGGATTGGGGATCAACGACGGCGCCAACTGACGAGTTGCATTCTCTGGTGTGTGTATGCTGTTGCTGACAGGACAATCGCGATCCATTACATGTCTGCGTTCGGTCTACCTCAAGACGTGCGTGATTATATCGATGGGGTAGCCCCAGTCATGTCGATCAATCCTCGGGTCGTCAGGCCCGTACAGGCCATAATTGGCGACACGTCGATGATCGTATCTCTCTTGCGTCGGAGTCGCTCTTCCGAGAACAAATCAGCCGACAAGGCAGCAAGCAATATCCGACAAAGTGACGAAGCCTCCGCGCCAGCCGAACATACAAAGTGGGCTCACATGCGAGCCTTTCTCGAGAATGACGTGAAATCATGGACTGCGGGCTTTCTGCAATCCCGTGCGTCCCACAATCGACCTTTTGAGATTCCTGTCGACGTGATCAACCGTGGCGCGACCAGCACGGAAGCGTTTATTGATGTGACGCTCGGTCGCCTCTGGGCGGCAAGCAAAGCGAACGACGTGGCGACCGTCCGTGAAGTGCTGGAGAGAAACGCCAATGTCGACATTCGAGATGAGATGGTACGTTGTCATTGACTTTGACTCTTTTGACATAGTTGATGAGAGTGGAGTTATCGGAATCTGACTGAATCGTGCGGCATTTTGTGTTATTAGAGCGGGAGGACCGCGCTCCACGAGGCGTCATCTAAAGGCTTCGTCCAAATCGTCGAACTGCTGCTCAAGGCCAATGCCGATCCGAACGCGGTCGACAATGAACAAAATAAAAAATCGGCACTCCACATGGCGTCTGAAGGTGGCCATGTGCCAGTGATCAAGTTGTTGCTTAAGGCCAAGGGGGATCCCAACGCTGTGGACAAGGTATGTTGATTTTGCTGTCATATGTACGAACTCCCACCGCGCTAGTACTCATTGCCGTCGTGCGAATAATTCTCACAGGTCGGACAAACGCCGCTTCATGTCGCCTGTGCATTTCGCACAGGTAAAGCCGTGCGCGTGCTCCTCGCGGCAAAGGCCGATCACAACATCAAAGACAATGTACGTGGGCCAAATGGTTGGGGAACAACGACTGCTCTTACTGACTTTTCCATACTCTTGTGTATGTGCTGCTAATAGGACAATCGCGAGCCATTGCACTTGTGCATTCGGTCGATTGAACAGGATGCTCAAGTCGACATCACAGTATTGGCGACGGTGCAAGTGCTCGTGGCGGGTGGCGCGACGTGGGACACCAAGTGCGACGAGGAAGTAGACGAGTTGATGGCCCAAGACGAACCTGTCAACGCAGCTCCAGCACTCCGACTTTGCTTGCTGCTGTGGGCCCAGCAACACGCTGAGGGCGTCTCTTTTACCGAGATTCCACTCGAAGTGATTAATCGCGGCGCGACCACCACGCAGACGTTCATTGATATGAAGCTTCGTCGCCTGTTGACAGCGAGCAAAGCGAACGACGTGGCGGCGGTGCGTGAAATGCTAGCGAGCAACATGGATGTTGACAGTCGCGATGAGGTGGTACGTTGTTATGGAGTTTGGCTATTTGGACGAAGTTGGCGGAGTGGGTCTGATCGTGAACTCCTGCGTACGCTCTTATCGCCAGAATGGAAGGACTGCACTCCATGAGGCATCGTCGAGAGGCCATCGCCAAATCGTCGAGTTGGTACTCGAGGCTGACGCAGACCCCAATCCGGCTGACAAGGTTCGTGGGATCGATGTGGTTGCTTTATGCTTCAAAGGTCTCACGCATACGTTGTTGTGGTCTGTTTGGGTTTGGGATTGGGATTTGTTCTGAGCATAGTATGGAGAAACGCCACTCCATATGGCGTCATGTGAAGGTCATGTGCAAGTCGTGGAGCTATTGCTCAATTCCAACGGGAATCTCAACGCCGTTGACAAGGTATGTTGCTGTTGCTTTTATTTGTGAAACGTGGAACTAAGATTTCCTTTCGCGCCTGATCTCATAACACCAAGTTCGGACACACACCGTTGCATTTCGCATGTGCATTTCATGCCAGCAACATCGTGCGCACGCTTCTCGCAGCTGGCGCCAATTTTCACTTCAGAGACAACGTACGTACACCAAACGGTTGGAAATCCAATGCGGTTGCTCCCTGCCCCCTGCATGGGCTGATCAGACACGTATATCTTTGTTTAGGGTGGACGTGAGCCATTGCACATGTGCATTCGGTCTCTTGAGCACGCCCATGTCAGCAAAAAAACAATGCTGACGCTACAAGCGCTCGTAGCATCTGGCGCCACGTGGGACGCCACGTGTGATCATCTGATAGCTGAAGGCCAAGCACGTCCAGAAACGTCTGCCCTTCGCCTCTGCACGTTGTTATGGGCCCAAGAGCACACTGACGGCTTTTCCTTCACCGATGTCCCCATGGAAGTGATCAAACGTGGTGCCCCCAGCACGAAAGCCTATCTTGACAGCATCAAGTCCTCGCGTGACATTGTGCTCCGGCGTAAAATCTGTCTCGTCGGTTCCAGTTGCGCGGGCAAGACCAGCTTCGTCAAGTCTATTACGTCCGAACTTCTTGAACCTCAACTCGAGCACTTTGATGACCGCACAATCGGTATCGACCACTTCCCGCTCCGCGTTTTGGAACCAGTCGCTGGTCGGAGCGACTCCAAGATCCATGAGGTGACGTTCTGGGACTTCGCAGGCCAGGACGCCTATCAAGTGGCCCACTCACTTTTCTTTTCTCCACGGACCATGTTCCTCGTGTTCGTGGATATCGAAGCGTTTGCCATCGCCTACATGCAAGCAGCGATCTTCGCAGATCAAGATTCGCAGGAGACGAAGTTGTTGGACGAGTTTGTGGAGCGTGCTATCAAGCACTGGATCCGCATGGTTCTGACGCGTCAGCCCGAGGCAGAGATTGTGTTTATCGCCACGAAAGACGACTCGATGAGTGAGAATGCAGTCATGGAGCGCATCGTGAAGGACGAGCTCAACAGAAAACTGCATGGTGTTCACGCGCTCATCAAAGAGATGAAGATAAAGCTGGCCGAGCAGCAGGAAACAGTCTCGGTTGACAAGCTTTCGGATATGATCACCATCGAGCCGCGTGTGGTCTTTGTGAGCTGCACGTCCTCCGACTCGATTCAAACGGCAAGATCTACGGTTGAAGAGCTGATCATCCAGAGCAAGATGAGCATTCCGATGCCCGACAAATACTCTCAAGTACTGAAGGCTATCGTCAAGATCAGAGAAGAAGCCAAGACACTCGACATCACCAAGCGCATCGGCCATGTATTTGCAGCCGTGGATACGCTGCCAGAGAAGCTACAGATCGACCAGGAGATGTGCCACATCATTCTACAGACACTCCACGATCTAGGGGATGTGCTTTGGTACGAAGATTTGGACGTCTACCTCTTCCAGAAGACGGTGATTTTGTATCCGCTCCTGATGATCGATTTCATTCGTCAAGTCATCACCCACAAGCACACGGGTCAGATCCTGTCGCATCCTGATCTCAAGGGAAAGCCATTTTGGATGGATCTCCCAACAGACGACACGACGCTCATGGAGGCAATGAAGAAACTGCTGCAGCATTTCCACTTGGTGTATTCAGCCGCCAAAGATCGCGTCATGAGGTGGGACTCGTACTTAATTGTACCAGCATACTGGCAGACGAAGACCCCAGCATCCTGGAAGTTTCTCGGTGGCAAGTTGCTCGTCAGGGCCCCTAAGGACAAGCCCTACGGCGAGCGAGTCCGCGTCCGGTGGGAGTACCACTTCGAGCACTGGCTTCCGCCACAACTATTTGACCAGTTCGTGGTGGCGAGCGTGTCTCAGCTGGTCACGCTGGACGCTGGTCCGGACTGGATCTTGTACGAAGGAGACGAAGAGTACACCGCCTGCCGCCTCATGGTCGACCGCGACCGGCGTTCCCTCCATCAGACAATCCGTGTCGAGGCAGTGGTCTCTGATGCAGCAAGCGAGAAATAAGTCGTCGTAATGTGGCTCGTATTCCAGCATCTCGTCGGCGCGTTTGTGCGCGTTTTACGCGAGTACGCGAAGTTGATTGTTTCAAGCAATGCCATCGACGATCGTGATCAAGAGAAGAACCTCCAAGACTTGCTCATCAATGACTCGGATCCGTTGCAAGCGCTTCTTACGAGCCAATGGATGCCGCCGATCGAGACGTGGAAGTTCTTCAGGCGCCATGTCTTTTAGACCAGACTCGACGGTGGTCCCCACAGGTTGGGTGGCATACTTGCTTCACCAGCACTGGTAATTCTGACCAGTGTCAGCACGTTAGAGGCAGCGATGCCGATCAAGAGACGCCCCAACGCGAGCCAGTCCAAAGCATTTTTCATGTTAACTTTGCCATTGCTTGTCCTCCACGCCTAGTGCGTCGTCATAGCTCAACCGAGAACTGCGTGGTTTTCGTCTTTTGGTATTGAGGTGGTTCAGCCGACGACATGGTCGCCAGTGGCGTGGCCATTGGTGTCCGTCGACACGCTCTGTTTCCATAGCAGCAAATGCCATGGATTCACAAATACGAGCCACTACGTAACGTTAAACCAGAATTGCAAGCAACGTTGAGTTGAGCTGCGTCTTTGCCATTGATAAAAGTAATCGGATCACTTCAAATCTGAACATGTTCACCCAAATACCCAAAATGGCTACATAAGGATCTGACCAATAGTATCCATTGTCAATATTTGTTGAACCCATACGACGGTCTCACCTGGCTCTTCCTATTCTATCTCCCGTCTCACTCGACGCGGATCTTCTTGTCGTTGCCGAGCAGGTACTTGATGTCGAGGATGCTAATCACCGATAGTGTGTCGATGACTTCGACCTCTCGCAGGCCCGTCTCTTTGTTGGTCACGGCCTTTCCTGGATGGTCGTCGTCCACGAGCAGCACTTTGCCCAAGTAGCCTTCGGTCACGATCCGCAGATTGCGGTCGAACAGGCTCTTGCGCAAAGGCATGGCCGTGTCGTCCATGTCAGTTGCCGTTAGATGCTTGACGAGAATCGTGGGGCGATTCTGAGTCACGTGCGTGTGCGTCGTGGTCGTGTCGGTCGATGTGATGGCCACGCCCTTGCTAAAGACCGAGCCGTACTTGGAGCTGGTCAGCAGCCCCATGGAGAGCGCTGTCGCGACCGGGTACTTGAATTTCACGGGCTCCTTGGCGAGCCCACCGTCATGGAAGATGTAGTCCCCTGCGAGATGCGCAAAGCCGCTCGGGCCCGAGAGATACAGCAGCTGCAGTAAAGACCCCAGGCCAAACTTGGTGCGTCCGCGACCGTCAACGATAAACTCTGGATCGGCCGGATCCAGGCCCAGCATATCAGCCGCTAGCAGTCCGTCCCATCCAGAGATAACGTATCGCTTTTGCAGCAGCCGCATGATGCTATTGTCAGCGGCGTACTTGTACTTGGTGAGCAATAACCCAAAGCCGATCGCTTGGCCCGCGAGCAGCACAATCCCGAGCAGCGACGAAAAGTCACAGACAATCTCACTGGTCCAGAACCGCGCAATCTTGGGGATGCCACCAAACACACCGACTTTGAACGGCACCGCACGCACCATGAACGACGGCGAACCTTTGACCTGGAGCAGCGTGTAGAGCAGCAGACAGAGCAGGACGTTGTAGAGCTTGTACGTGAGAAACATAGCCGCGCCGTCGATATTCCACTCGAATCTCTCTCTGGTCGACGAGCGGATCAAACGCGTTGCACGCATGACACGCACGAGTGCCTTGAGAAAGAACCGCACGAGCGTTTGCAGAAAGCACAGGATCCACGTCATGCGCGTGACGGCGCCAATGAGAAAGAGGTAGCTCTCGAACGTGACCTTGTTGTTGAGCATGAACGTGCCGACCTGGAGCGTGACGTAGGCCAGTCGCAGATTCGCGAGCGTGTCGAGAATGCTCAGGTACATGTAGAGCCAGTGGTTCATCCAAATGTCCGAGGCCACGAGCAGCGATCCTTTGAACGTGATGACGGCGCGGTCGCTTTCCGCGGTCGCGATCGCCGCGGGCATGAACGGTAGAATGTACCGAAGGAACCGCCGGTCTTTTGTGTACCGCACGCCGTTGGGCAGGTACTGCACCATGCGCGTGTGGAACAGCGCGAGCACAATGCCTCGTAGGATCATAAACAAAGTGACGATACTGTACAGCGCCGACACGAGCTGCGTGAACCATCCGCCGGGGGGCATGGCCTGGATGCTCACGTTGCCTTCGTCGACGTTGGTGATCTGGAAGAGCGTATTTTCCAAGTCGTCGGACCGCACGAGCGGTACGCCCCTACAGTCGCTTGTCTGGATCGAGACGTGGTACGTACCACCCGACCAGTACGTCTGGTGGGCCAGCAGATCGGCCTGAAAGTCGAGCGCCGTGAGCGGCCGTCCGACGCACCGCATGAACGGTACGCCTTTCCCGCCAAAGTCATTGTTGACGCCCATGCGGATCTTGCGGTTCTTGCGCAGCGCGTCAAAGTTGGCGAGCACGTACTGAAAACACTGTGTCGCGTTGTGGCCAGTGTCCGACACGCACTGGTCGCGCCACGTCGGCTTGACGTTGAGCACCGTACAGTACGGCGCCGAGATGCTATAGTAGTAGACCTGCACACGTCGCGGACCGATGCCCCACGTATCATTGTACGAATTGGCCATGACGGGTGCCGTGTTGGTATTAATGTTGGTACAGACCGAGCGGTTCAGGCCCATGGTGTCTGGATTCCGCGGCGGCGCCGTGATGAATTTGTAGTCGGCGATCGCGAGTGGCGGCGCGAGTGTGTCGATGCGAAAGTAGTCGGCGTCGGCAATGTCGGTATTGATCGAACCGTCGCGGAGCCGTTCACGGAGGTGGTCGTACTTGCCCGTGACCATGACCAGCACGGGGTTCTCACTCAGTCCCGTAAACAACGTGAGCGCCGTCGACGCGACATTAAGCAGTACGAGCAAGAGCTTAATCACGGACCATCGTGGTTTCTTGGCCATGCTGTCGGGAGACGACGCTTGAGTCACCGTGGTCGTCTATAGCGGGCGTCGGCAGAAGTTCAGCCACGCGAAATCCGCTGGGGTTTTCCCTCACCACGAGAGAATAGAAATAGCACATGCCCATGGAATAGCACGGTAGGGTCATCGAAGAAAAGCATTCCGGCGTCGAGTGGAAGGTATTGATAGATCCGCCACCTAGGATCTCATGAAAGGCCGTCCGACTCGGAGACGAGTCCGTCATTTTTCGCATCGTGACGTGAGACAGTCCAACGAAGTTGATTACCTCGGTACAATGACATGGCTACATCCGAGCGACGTTGGTGACAGTTTTTACTGTATCCTGTAGCACTGCAATGCTTCTTGTCCTCGTCTCACATCGCGTCCACCACCTCCCCCGTGAGCAACACATCGTGTGTGTGCCTACCCGCGCCAGGAGAAATCGTGCTCGCTAGTCTCTTTTGAATCTGAACGAAAACACAAATCTTCCTGCTTGGTGATGGCCTTTCTCTCTTATTAAAAATGGGCTGTGGGGATGCTACGAGTAGCAGTATATGATGGGAAATGATGATTGGTTTCTCAGACTGGACATCTCCGCGGGTTGCACGGCACTGGAATAAATGTGGGGGCCCAGACGAAGTATCGGCCGTCGGAACCTCCTTCGTCGTCGTATTCTACGAAGCCCTGGGGTGTATATCGGACGACTGCGTCGTCATTCACGGCAGCAGCGACAAGAGACGATGAGGCGATAGAAGTGGTGGCGACAGCATCGGTGGCGGCATCGACGACAGCAGCGACGACGACGACGACAGCGAGAGCGACGGCAGCCCCGACTGTAAGTGCGACTGGGACTGGGACGACTGGCTCGTGCCCATCTTGGTGTGCGCGCAGCAGAACCCCGAGCGCTGGGCCCACTTGGGGCATCCGTAAAAGTCGCACCGCTTGCCGCCGCCATGGGATCGACAGAGGCGGTTCTGGTGGGCATTCTTGTCGCAACCCGCAACATTACACTGGCGGCCGCCGCCGTGCGACTTGCAAAGCCCGCGCGTCTGTGCAAACTTGTCGCAGCCGTCGCGCTTGCACCGCGAGCCGCCGCCGTGCTCGGGGCACTTGCCGCGACTCAGGGCCGATTTGTGGCAGCCGTGGACGCTGCACACTTTGCCGCTGTGGCGGTTGCAAAAGCCCGCCGAGCGACGCAAGTTGGGGCAGTCGGGGTACGAGCACCGCATCTGCTTGCGCTCGGCATTGTTGGTGTTGTTGTCGCTGTTAATGGCCGAGATGGAGAACGCAGAGGGCGACGACAACGACGACGACGACGAGGCACTCAACGAGCCGTTGTGTGGTTGGTGAGACTTTTTCTTCTTGAGCGGCGGCATTGATAGCATCGGCAGCGGCGCCGGCGGAAGACACGAGACGCTTTTCAAGGGCCGTGCGTCGCCTTCGGCCATACTTTGGTCTTGGAAAAAAGGCGGTGGCAGACGCGCAAACTCTTGGATAAACACGCGCGGCGGCGAGATGATGGCGTTCATAATCGACGACGGCAGCGACGACGACGACGAGCCGCCCGGGGTGTGGAGATGCGGGCTGTTGCCGTTACTGCTGCTGCTACTGAACGAGAGCGAGTTGGGATTGAACCGCGACTGGAGCGACAGTGGCGACTGGAAACGACCGAGCGGCGTGTGCATCGCGTCAAAGCAAATCTGCGGCAGCGACAGCTCCAAGTGGTGCGGCGTGCGCTTGTTGAGCGCGAGGTGGCGCGTGCTCGACGGCAGCGGCAGCGGATGGCGCGGCGACGCAAAGTCGCCTTCGAGCAAAAGCTCCCGCAGGATATCGTTTTCTTCGCTTGAGCACTGCGGTACGCGCTGGCGGTCATTCTCGACGTATCCGCCGGAAAAGAACATGGCGACACTGGTGGATCAGAGGAGGAGGATTGTGGTGGTACCCGCGCTGGGTCAGTTGAACAACTGAGTGGAGACGGCGAGGTGGGAAATGCTTGTCTGGCAGTCTTCGATCTTTGGTAGGAGGGCACTGTCCCGTGAAGAGAGGAGCGAGAGGATGGAGGCAACCACTCGACGGGCTGCAAATCGCACTTTGACCTTTCAACACCAAGGCGCACATTCTCTCCGCTGCCGTTGAGCAGTCCCTTCGTTGGGGAGGAAGGGAACCCAAGGGTGACCCCTCTGGGTCACGCCCAGCCGAACATTCTCCCTACATAAAACCAAAACCCAAACGGTTCGCCTGAAACCACTCGCGTTCTTCTCACCGTTTTCTTTCCGTGGCCAGTGCTGCAACGCTCGTCGTGCTGTCGCCCCCTACACCAAACCACCATCGCCCTCTCTCTTGGCTCACCAAGGGTCTTGTCCGGCACAAGCATAGGCCCCAGCACCACCGCCTGGTGGAAAGCGCCGCACCCTTTCGCGGCCCCTGGACTGAGACTAAAAATGGCTTCGCTCTTCAGTTTCACGACAGCGAGAGTGGATCTTTCCGCACTTATGAGGAGCCGTTACCGACCAGTGAAACCGACTTCAATGAAGAGCATTCGGACAAAACGCCAGGCGAGACTTGAAGGAAAAGGGGAGAACGCGCCGAACACCTAGCACCCTGAAGCCTGGTCAGTACGTAAATGGCCAGTGAAACTCGGCGGAACGTCCGAGGAACGCCTAGAAAGCTGACGTACCTTGCTTGAGGTTCCCGGTAGGAGTTTTTGAGTCGCGACTTGCGCTTGAGACTTCAATGCCTTGACACATGTGCCGACAAGACCATGGGATAGGGCCGTACGACCTAGAAGAAGTGAATAGAGACGTTCTTTCGCACCAGAACCAAGCTGTAGCTGGCGATCTCAGATACCGATACGTGTGGCGGTCATCAAGTGCTGGCGGATAAGTTGCCGTTTCCGCGCGTGTTGCTGGACGCCGACTTGCAAGCCGCACGCCACGTCGTCTCTTGCACCTTCTCACCGACATGGATCAGCATGGCTACACCCGCAATCGCACCTTGTCTACCATACCGACGTGTCCGTGTCGTGGTCGTCGTGCGATCCTGCAAAGCTTCTACACGCTCGTCAGAGATTAGCGAGACACGCGATACGGCGTTGCCAGTGCGTCGAAAGCGCCAAGATACTACAAATGCGTCAGAGCCTCTTCGTTTTGCTCCTTATTCCGTCTTATCTGCATCCCCGGAAGGCGCCGCACGAATCAAATTGAGCGCCTCGACCTGGAACGGGGTTTTGCATATCGGACACGAGCTAAAGCCATCGTTCTCCATCTGCACACATATAGACAAATTGTGAGACTCGAAGATCCAAAAATCCTTCCATCCTTCCATGATGTGGACAGTACCTTTTGCCAGCACGGCATGCAGCAGATATGGCCACACTTGGCGGCATAGGCCTTGCGCGTGATCTCGTAGCACACAAAGCACTGCGGATCTTTGACCACAGCGGCCGTGTGCTGACCCGACGACTGGTGCTTGCGCCGCTTGTTTTGCTGCTGTAATCGCTCGAAAAAGCTCGTGACGCCAGAGTCGGCACGGCCTGACGACGCGGCGGTGCCACTTGCTTCTCCTCCATCAACTGGAATCGTGAGACCGCTGGCGATCGCTATTGCCACAAACCTGTCTCGAATCGATGCGCTCAGCACTTGCGGCATGATCGCCAATAATTCTCGACGTTCCGGTGGGCGAAGCAGCTCACACATTTCTGTCAATGCGGAATCCACGCCCTCTTCGTCGCGGAGCATTCGGATCATGCGGTAGAGGTCCGCCACTTCGGCTGGCGACAAGACGCGCCGCGCGATCGTCGGCAGCTGCGCGACTGTCCCCCTGGTGTCTTGGAGTCCACGTTCAGCCGCCGCAGGAACCGGATCTTCTGTATCGTCTTCTGTCAGATTGACGTCCACACGCGAGGTTGCTTTGGGTGGCACAAAGGGGCGCGCGATCGACGACGTGGCGTCAACCATGGTGGAACGGGAGGACGACGACGAAAACAGTGATCCAAGGGTCCTCTTTCTTGACGCATTTGCTGGTTCATGTCGATTGGGAGCAGCGGCAGCAGCCTGTACTGGCACGTATGCGTTGCTGTTGACTGGTGGTTGCGGAGCCATCGAGGTGGCGGATCGCTTTCGTAACAACTGAGGATCAACGTAGGATTGTCCATCGCCGATCGCGGTTGTTCCTCCCACCGGCTCCTTTGGCTTTGACGGCGGAGGATTGTGGGGATACGAGGACGACGACAAGGAGCGCGGTGGTGCTGATACTGGTGCTGGTGCAGGTATTGGTGCCAATTCGGGGTCAATCTTTTTCGCTGGCTTGAAGGGGGCCATGACTGCTTTCATTGGGTTGGTCGTTTTTCCTTCCTTTTTGTTGGCCTTGAAAAAACGAAGAAGCCCGATATGTGCCTCGCCTAGAAAAAAAGGAATTGACTATCAGTTCCGAGCGCTCCCAACTCCAAGTGAATCTTTCCATACCGTAGGTCTGGAGCGTGCGACAATACGGTTGAAGCCACTTGGACAAGCATTTTTGCTGTTGCTGGAGACCGAAGCGCTCGTCACACAAAATGATCGCGCCAAAATCATGGCGATGCCGAATGACTCGACCAATCGCCTGATTCACGGCGCGCGAGGCTTGCTGGATGTACCAGTTGTTGCCCGTGAGTTTCTACGTAGGCCATCAAAAAGGTGTGAGCAAAAGCATTTTACGATCAGAGGAGCTGCAGCGCTTACCAGTTCCCCAGGCGGCACAATGGCTTCGTCGAGAATGCCCTTTTTCAGCACGATTTTCGGATCTTTTGTAGGGGGGAATGGCAAGCCCGTGATGACCACGGCTCGTCCCTTTTCGTTGGAAAAGTCGATTCCTTCGGACACCTTGCCACGGCAGACGGCAAAGAACACAGCACCCGACGGATTGTGCTTGATCGTTTCATGGTACTCATCCACGACGGCCTTAAACTCGAGGCGCCCACGTGGCTCGACAAAAATGGTCTTGAGCTGCATGAGCCGGTCCCAAATCGCCGTTGGGGATTCCTTGGTCGTGGGTTTCCGCCATCGGTCAATACTTTCTTCTAGGATGCCGTACGATGGGAAGAAGACCAGCAAGCCGTTGGGCACCAGCCGTGCAAAGTTGACAATCGTGTTGCCCAGCTCGATCAAGTACTCGTCCGTCGACCTGCTCGCGTAGCTGGAGTTGAGTCGCTTACCGGTGACACCCTTGCCCACGACACCGACCCACACTTGGCTAGCATCAATGACGTGGCAGTTCTCGAGCCGCACAGGAAACTGGATCCCGAGCTCCTTGATCGTGGTCTCAAGTGGCGAGAGGGTACCGCTGGTCAGAATAACGTTGTAGACTCCATTTGTCGCAATCTCTTCGAACGACACGCCCGGGTGGAAACACCAGTAGTTGAATACGCGCGTTTTGCGGCCATTCTTGCCGCCTCCAAATCCGCGCAACGCGTTCGAGTTTGGAGTTCTACAGGTCACCAACACCATGAGTATGAGGATGGGGGAATCACTAGAAAGGTAGAATTGTGTCCGTACCGATCGGAGCTCTCTTGGATGTGAACGCGATAATTCTTGGCCGCCTAGAGTTCAGTGAAAAGCGCGATTAGATCGCCCACCATTCAAAAACCCATTGATAAGTTCCTTGTACCTGCAAGTGCTTGTCCTTATTTCGGAAAATCGTGCCCAGAAACGACAGTAGTGCGTCCAGCTTGGAGGCGGCTGTGCGCTGGTCGTTGCCTTCGTTCAGGAGCTCAATGATCTCTTCGACGATGCTCAGCACGAGCGGACACGTGTCGAAATTCACATTAAATTGCTGGAAAAACTCGAAAATGTAGGCGCCGGGCTGGTGTAAAAACAACACAAGATACGATTAAAGTCTCATTCTGGGTCAGCCTACAAGAAAGAGTTCCGTACCTTTGTGTAGCCACCCGACGAAGAGAGCGGAAACGAATTCAATCCCTTTTCGATCTCGAGTAGTAGGGCCTTCAGTGTCTCTGCCGACTGTAAAAACAAAATGAGACTGGTCAGAAAAACGCTGGTAAGCATAAAGGAAATCATAGCACTGTACCTCTAGTGACAACGAGCTGGACGGTGGCAGATTGATGCGGCCGTCCGACAGCGCCTGGATAAACTGCTGCACTCCGCCAATGCATCCCGCCAAATCATTGGACGTGACGGCATACGATGCCGCTTCGCTCGCGACCGACTCGACGTTGTGGGCCTCGTCAAAGATGAGCACAGCATTCTCGAGCGAAATGCCAATGGCTTTCCGAGCGATCGGATCAATGAGGTAGTTGTACGGCACAAAGAGAATGTCGGCGTCCGGCAGCAGCGTGCGCGTCAAGAAGAATGGGCAGATCTAGTGAGAGCACGACATAAATGTGAGCATATATAGAGAAACAGATCAGGTTGGAAGGCGAGTAAGCATCAGACCTTTTTCTCCTTCATCTTGTCGACGAGTTCTTCAATATCCAGAATGGGCAAGTTCATCTTTCGGCCCTTGACGGCGTCAAATCCCTGCTTGTACCCACATCTATGCAAAGCCAATACGTCAGTCGGTCCCATCATTTCCCCTGTAATTGCCATACATACTTTCGGTTTTTCACGGCCGAGCGACACGCCAAGTTTTGGCGCGTGCCCCTCAACTGGGAAATCTTGTCGTCGACGCAGAGATGCTCGCGCGAGCCCAGCACCGCGACACTGGGGCGATACTTTGTCGTCTTGAGCTCCTGCACGACCTGCTTGAGCTGCGAATGCGTGCGCGACGAGTAAATGATACGCGGCACACGGTCATCGCGCGGTTCGTCGCCATTTCCCTCATTACTGTGGCCTTCATATGCGAGCGAATGGCCGGTCGTCGGCGCCGGCGCACTGGGAAGCGTCTTTTTGACATGGCGACGCCACGCGAGCGTCGCGCACAGCAGACATAGCGTCTATAGTAGGAGGGGAGAAAGTGTCAGTTCCACTGGGTGTCGGTTGATGGGACTGGACTATAGTACCTTGCCCGTGCCCGTGGGACTTTCTAGGATGGCGTTCTGTTTGGACGTGAGCGAGAGCAGCACCTTTTCCATATAAATGAGCTGCGAGTCGTACGGCTCAAAGGGGAACTCGACCGCGATGCCGCAGATCGTGACCGTCACCATCTTCGCTGCTGAAGAATTTCGTTTCCGACCTTCGCGCGCAAAATGCGAGCAAGCTGTTGTCTCCTAGATTGATGTCCCACCACACTATTTTAGATGTCTACGTGCTCTGGAGAAGAACCCAAAGAATGGGTGTTTGGGTATTTGGGTGAACATTTTCAGAGTTGAAGCGATCCGATTACTTTTATCAATGGCAAAGACACAGCTCGACTCGACGTTGCAATTCTGGTTCATGTAATATTGGCTTGTATGTGCGAATCCATGGCAATTGCTGCTATGGAAACAGAGTGTTTCGACGGACACCAATGGCCACGTCACTGGCGACCATGTCGTCGGCTGAACCACCTCAATACCAATAGACGGCAAACGATTTGTGTCACGCAGTTTTCGGTTGCGCTATGACGACGCACGAGGCGTGGAGGACAAGCAATGGCAAAGTTAAAACAAAATGACAAGCTTTCATCAGAATCAGATCCATATGTAGCCATCACGCATAGGTCATCTCACGTCAAGCTCTCTTTCTCTCACTCGCTAAGGTCTCAAGGTATCAAAAGCACCAGAGCAATGACGACACCAACGACGACAGTTCCCACGGGCCGCTGGGTGTTCTTGGCCGACTACGTCGAGTGCTGGAGCGACGCCCTGCGCTACGCCGACGCCGACCGTTCGACCGTGGCGGTTCTGCGCTTTGGAACGTTTCTCGTGCATTTACCGTGGTTCGCGGCGCGTGATAGAGACGCCGAAAGGCGGCAACTGCTCCACGCGACCGAGCTTGTCGCCTACATGCTGCAGCTGGATCCAGGGACGTGGGTGGTACGCCAAGCGACGCCCGTGGTTCCAGACATTTGACCCATCGCGGTACGACCCCCACGAACGCGTGCCCACAATGACGTTTGTGCTGAGCCCGATTCTGCTGCCGAACGAAGATCCGTTTAACGCTGTGCAGGCGCTGCGCGCCATGCTGCTTAATACGGTCTCCGATCCAGAGAATCCAGAATACATGGCGTATGCGATGGCCAAGCGGCAGCTCCTCGAGACCGAGGACCCACACGGTCAACTGCGTGGCTTTAGAATCCCCACGCAATTCCGACTGCAGCCGCCTGAAGTGAACAAGGCACAGGAGCTGCGTGCGTACCTGCAAGACGTTGTCGCGGTCGTCCGCGATGTCCAACACAATTGGGCACAAGACGCCTCGACGCCTTTCGGCTTGGACGCTGTGACCCTTCGCGTCTATCTCACGTACGTGGGCTGTGTCCACGCCGAGCTACGCGAGCTTCTATCGCTTGGCGTGCCCGTGACGATCGTGGCAATGGCGTCGGCGTCCACACACTGGACAGCGAGCAAATCTCAAGTTCGTACGAACTCTGGTCGGCGGTCGCGTACGCGCCGACGCTTGCGAAGGTTTGTGTGGAGCCGCACAGTGATACGTACCATCGGTACGACGAGCAGATTGCACGATGGATGGGGTACGCGCTGGCGCACGCACCGTCGCTGCGCAGCCTCGAGGTGGTAGGCTTTCGGATGACCGACGAAGAGATCGATGCCATAGACGCTGTACTGTCCGCGCCGGTGCCGTCCAGTTTGCTCGTACCAGTAATGGGTCAAGCCGAGCGTGTGGATCCGGAGCGTGTCCAGTTGGTTCGATTGAAAGCCGACGTACTTCTCGAGCACCAACCGGGTGGAGAACTCAGTGGGTTGGACGTGGCCCCAGTGTCCGAGACGCTGGACGAGCTCGGCATTCCTAGCGACTGGCAGTTGCCTGTGGTCCACTGGGATACAACGACCGAGCGAGTGCAGGTCATTGTGCCCGGCCATGGGATTTGTGATGCGCCGCGCACGGACGTCGCTTCGATTCACAACGCCCCAGCTCTGACTGGGTCGAAGCGGTGGCAAAGCCACTTGACGGAGCTTGTGGTTCGCAATCACCACGAGTGCGAGGTTGGGAGTCTAGGACGCTTGGTGGAATTGGTAGGCCGTCCACTGCGTGAGCTACGCTGGTACGGTGAGAAAGACGGGTCCGTGTTTGATGAAGACCTCGAGGCGATTGCGCGTGTGTGTCTAGTGCTTGAGGCACTCGCGATCAAGGATATAGAACTCCACACGCTTGTTTCGCTGGCGCCACTGCGACTACGGGAGCTTTCGCTATGCACTACACCCGTACCGTCGGCGACGCTGACCACGTTTTTCCACCTGCTTGGGGACAAGACCATGCCGATTGCTCGCACGCCCAAGCGGTTCACGTACGTTTGTCTCTAGCCGCCGCTCTCGCGCGACGCGGTCGACGCTGCCATTGGTATGCTCGCTGTGAACCGCTGTCTGTACAAGGTCTCGCTCAGCGTCGACGATGCGATTTTCGAAGCGAGCGAAACGCTCTTCGTTGCCGTGAGCCAAGTGGTCGTGGTAGTCGGGCAATTGCCGCTGGCCCACAAGCTCGCGTTTCTCAGTGTCGTCAAGCAGCACCACAACCAGCCGCCGTCACCACTGGGACAGCTAGATAGCGCCTGCGTGGCCACTGTGTTTCAGTGGTTTACCCGTACGCCCGAGCGCCACATTCAGCTGTTCCGAGGCTACCCGTTTTGATTAGAGGATGGTGGGTCGCTTATTTCGGACACCGCAAATCAAGTTTGACAGAAAAAGGCAAGTGAGACCCTTCACAATACGGGATATACCCGTAACATACCGCCATATACGGTAATTGGTTATTCGACTAAGTACGAGTTATGGGTGACGCGCTTCCTCTTCTTTTTTTGCTCACGTCGACTTTATCCGATATCGCTGGAACAGAAGAACAGTTCTACCGCAGAACCGTTCTGCGCGGATCAATCTCCAAACGAAGATGACGCGTCCCGAGATGGTCGAGAATGGACTCAAGTTCTTACGTCATCCGAACGTGCAGGCGACACCGCTCTCGGAGCGTGTGAGCTTTTTGGAGCAAAAGGGCATGACCAAGGACGAGATCCAGCAGGCCATTGAACGGTTCCAGACCGAGCCGGATCCAGGACCAGCGCAAGCGCCAGTCGGGCCCGTCGTTGCGCAGGGTGTCGCAGCCGTCGCGCCCATGGTGGCGGCCGCGGCGGCGCCCGTGCAGCAGCTCATGCGCCGTCGCCGCATGCCCACGTACTTGCGCGTGATCCTCACAATCTCGTCGGTCGTCGGCGCCGCGACGATTCTGGGCTTCATGTGGAATTATATGGTGCAAGCCGGCTACTTCCCCTGGTTTGTACGTTATTTCCCCATCCCATTTCTGTTCTCCTAGAGAAAGGCGTCGTATATTCACGTTATATTGTTTTGTTCTATGAGCAGAACAGTTCCCGGCGTATGCTCGAGGCCGCCAAGGAGGACGAAGAAGAGACCGAGACCACGGCCAACGAAAAGCAGAGCGAGGCGGCGCTGCTGACTAGTCTCCAAGATGTCTCGAGTGCGATTCAGACGCAGACGCAAGAGCTCACCAAGCTCTGCGCGGCCATCGACACGAAAGAGGACGAGTTCACGCGGAACCGTTCTACGAAAAGCCAGATCACTTCGACCATCGCAGAACAGGTTTGGGTTCATTTGTAGAACCGTTGTGTGGAGGAAAACAGAACCATGCTGACATATCCGAGTTTTTTGTTCTCCAGGCGACAGTCCAGGCGATTGCCGAGCTCAAGGCCGAGGTCTCGACGCTTAAGGCGCTGCTCGTTACCGGCGCGAGCGGCGCAGCCGCCACAGCAACGATCGCCAGTGCCGTGCCCTCCAGCAGCAGCGAGAGCACGTTTGAAATCCCGCCCCATCTCTCGTTGACGCCATTGCCTACAGCGACCGCGACTGCCGTGCCGGTTATCGTAAAGGAGACGGCTGCGCAACGCATGCAAACGGCGCTGAAAAAGTTTCGTCAGGAGGTACGCGGGGGAGAGCCAACGTTTCGTAATGGAGGCGGAGAAGCGATTGCTGACGATTTTGTGTCTTGTGGGCATTGTGAACAGAACACGATTGAGCAGCTCAAGCTTGCGTCGGGTATTCTGATCATGTATGTCAAGAACCTCGTGGAGAACCCGGAGGTGCCTCGCTACCGCCGCATCGCACCCGCGAATGCCAATTTCAAGCAAAAGATTGAGCCGCTCAAGGTGCGAACTGGGATCCATTGAGAATTCCACTGACGGGAATCAAAGTTCTAATCCAATCGTTATGTTGAATGGACAGCACCACGAAGAGCTGCTCAAGTCGGTGGGCTTCGAGTCGACAGGAATCAACATGGAGTGGAAGTGGCATTTGCTCGACCGAACGAACGGCGAATTTGACGAGCACCTCGCGATCCTCAGGGCGCTGCTCAAGGCGCTTCAGGCTGTAGCCAAGGCCAATGCTGGCGATATCCTGGCGCTGGAAGAGATTGCGCAGCAAAGTCTTGAGGCGTTTTACGCCGAGCGAGACGAGAAGAAGGAGCAGGATGCCGGGAAGGAAGACGCCGAGTCTACCAATGCCACCGCTACTGCGACGGAGGCCACATTATTGACCACGACGACCAGTGTGGTCGAGAAGAAGTTTACGACGGCGACGACGAGCAAGGGAGACACGGATCTTCAGGCGTTTCTCGCTCGCTTGGAACAGAAGACGGCCAAGAGCGTGGAGGAGGCCAAGGCGACAGCAGTGGCCTCGGCCACGTCGGCTGCTGCTAGTGCAAGCGTTGTCGTCCACGATGACGAGGAAGAAAAGGCGCCCGTACCCGTGGCTTTGGAAGCTGCGGTGGCTGCGACAAGTGAGACCAACGCCGAGCCGCCGTACCCGAAATCATTTACCGAAGTGATGGAGATGATCAAGAAGGGCGAACCGGTGCCCGGCATCCAGCAAATTGAGGAGCGGATTTCGGACGACGCGGCCAAGTTTTTAAGTGAGGAGAACACTCTGACGGGATCAGCGGCAACTGGCGCGCCTGCGGTCACTGCCACCGCCCCGGCCAAGCCCTGGGAGAAGCGATAAGAGAGAAAAATGATAGGTATCTCACTGGTTCGTGGGCGATGGCGTCGAATAGAAAGAAACAAGTTGCAACTGCTGGCTCATGGAGCTGTTTGGAATCTAGGTTGGCAACGGCAGAGTTTCGCCGTACAGCATTCACGGCAATGCCCAACTCGACGGTCGGGACCGCTCGTCTTGTCGCCGAGAATCTTAAGGTGCTGGTCCAATGCGCGTTCACAGGACGTACTGTAAGCACGGCCAGTTAAAGACGCGGGAAAGTCCGGTGTTCAGTGCATCTTCATGCTCAAAAGCTGTGCAAGAGGACAGACTGGGTTTAACGACATCCTCCATGTGCGGGCAAGAGAGTGCATCAATACATATTAATCAACCTACGGTATTGTCGAACTAAGGAAGTGGTGCTACACGCCAGTTCCTGGATCCGACGAGAGCAGAAAATCGACGCCAAGAATCCTGGTTCGCGAAGCGATTTTTTTATCCTAGTATGTCTGTTTTATGTGCAATTTGACGGGCCTGGACATTCGCGAGCGTATATTTTTTGTTTTGGTTGTTTAGAAATGACGACACGACTCAAACACTGGACGGACTGCAGCATACACTACCATATGCAACTGCTCTCTCTCTTGTACACATATCCACACGCGTACACACACATCGACATGTGGCTTAGTAGCCGTTCTGGACGACGCTGTTGGTCGGGATCGCAGCCGGAGCCAGCGCTGCCGGGACGATGGCCGCTCCTCCGCCGTCGACAGGAGCTGGCTTCACGATACCAACGGCCGTGCTGGAGCCAGGGTAGGTGCCTGCGTTCGCGGTCGCAGCGCCGGGCGCCACAGCGACTGAGCCTTGTTGACCAGGCCCGTGACCGGGACCAGCAGCCGATCCAGCGCCAGGGCCGGCACTGGGGCGAGGAGGAGGAGAGGAACCAGGGCCAGGGCCAGGGCCGGCACCGGGACGAGGACTAGGGCCGTTACCGGGGCCAGCATCGCCAGCTCCAGCACCACCGCCGTACCCTCCACCACCTCCCGACTGGCCCGGACCACCACCGGGGCCACCGTCGCCAGGCTTTTTACCGCCGTCAGGGCCACCTCCGCCAGGTCCACCGCCCGGTTCACCTCCAGCAGGACCCTTGCCGCCACCACCACCACCGGGGCCACCACCAGGTCCACCGCCACCGCCACCAGGG
>JAADVC010000472.1:0-20300 GCA_023334575.1 Pythium volutum
ATGCGTACCCTCCTCAGCAGCAGCCGGCATATCCACCTCCTCAGCAGCCACCAAAACCTACGCCGCAGCAGCACGCGTATCCTCCGCAGCAAGTATATCCTCCGCAGCAGCCGTACCCTGCACCACACGCGTACCCACCACCAGCTCATGGTGCGTACCCTCCACCGCACGCGGCGTACCCGCACCCGCCTGTAGCATACCCTCCGCGGCCTGCGTACCCCATGGCACAGCCCATGTACGTCGCACACCCTGGTGTCGTGTACGGACATGGTCATGGTCACCACGGTGGATACAGACACGGCAAGTTCAAGGGCCACAAGCACATGCGCATGGGCGGGCACTATGGTGGACACTACGGTGGGCACCGCCGCCACAAGGGTGGCTTCTTCAAGTAGACGCAAGAGTCGTCGTGGCTACACTGCAGACTAATTGCGCTCGCGTTAGATGGGGGTTGGTCTTGTGGAGGGAATCACGCGCACGGCGAGTTACAGTTACAGCGGCGTGTGAACGGCTTCAGCAAGGCATACACTAGTCAACTCTTTACCATTCATATATGATCTCTAACTTTTCGTCGTGTCTTTCCGACTCTTTTTAGTGCACTTTGCGTTCAGCGGTTCGCTGGTAGAACTGTTCTCGGTGGTACCGCGCCGACCACGCGAACGCAGGGCGTCGCCATGCAGCATCTTTCTCATTCGCCCAGGATCAATTCTGATCCTATCGGAATGTAGCCATCTTCAACTACCTTGAGAATCCGGCAAAGTACGAGGATCATGAAGCGACACGAGTCCGTTTCCATCGAAGGTCTCAGTTTTGAGCCGTTGCGCCGCTTTGGCTGTGTCTCATCAAAGTCCTGTCTCTTCAAGAGACAAAATAACGGTTTTCTGACCTCAAGAGACTCTCTTGAGGTCAGAAAACCGTTATTTTGTGTAGTGGCGGATGGGTAAAAAAGAGAGCCCTCTAATCGAGTCGGCAACTTCATGGCCCCCAGCAGAGCTAGGATCCGTCCCTGCATCCTTCTACTTTGCGGGTTCAATGATGGACGGCCACGTGACACAAGAGAGCCGTATGGGCGTGGCACTACCCGTGGCCACCGCCACGTTGCCGCTGTGGCACCAGGAGCTGCTCCTCGATTCGTCCTGCACAATGGCGGTGTCCCCGGCGGCCATTGCGAGACGCAAGCGCCAGCGGTTTGGTCTCTCGAGCACGTCGCCCTCACGCATCTACGCGAGCGACCGCTTCATCCCATCCAGGCTTGCCACTGATATCGACTATTGCAGCTTTATCATGGAGACTGCCGCAGCATGTCCGACGTCTCCGTTGTCCCAATCCGATTCATCATCGGCAGCCATACTGCGATCCTCGTCCTCCTCGTCGTCGTCCACTACCAGAGGCGCGCCGTCTACCTCGTCGTTCTCTTCTCCGACAAGTGCGGCCGCCGCACACGCCACCCAACTGGACAGTCGCATTCGATACCAGGAGACGCTCGCCGCGAATCTGCTCTTCCCCGCTTACACGCCACCACGCAAGAACAAGACGCTGCTCCAGTTCCACACCCACACGAGCCCGACGTCGTCGGTAGCGTCCCATCCATCACTGCGGTACGTTGGCGTCCATGGCGCGTCGGTCTCGCCGGGTCGCCACATCCCGACGTCGCCCACACGGATATTGGACGCACCAGACTTGCGGGATGACTATTATTTAAACTTGGTGTCGTGGGGCGACAACAATATCCTCGCGGTCGCGCTCGACCGCGTCGTGTATTTGTACCACACGGACACGGGTGCGATCCACGAGATCAAGGCCTGCACGGCACGCGGCGACTATGTGACGTCGGTCGCGTGGATGCGGTCGGCGACCACGACGACGAGCAGTTGCACAGACACGACGAGTGCCAACAGCACTAATATGCTCGCGGTCGGCACGCTGCGTGCCGCGCTTCAGGTCTGGGACACGACCACAGTAACCAGAGTGCGGTCTTTCAGCGGCCATCGCGACCGCATTGGTGCGCTCGCGTGGAACGATGGGACGCTCACGTCTGGCTCGCGCGACGCCAAGATTTTGCACCACGATCTCCGCATCGCTTCCTCTCCGTCGTCTTCTTCTTCGGTCGCAGCGGCCACCACGACGCTGCTGGGCCACCAGCAAGAGATTTGCGGACTCGCGTGGTCGCCGGACGGCAAGACGCTCGCGTCGGGCAGCAACGACAATTGCCTCTGTCTCTGGGACGCCAACATGGTGTCATCGTCCTCTAGCTCTACCATTGTGCCTCGCCAGCGACTGCTCCACCATCGCGCGGCCGTCAAGGCACTCGCATGGTGTCCGTGGGAACGCCACTTGCTGGCGTCGGGCGGCGGCACGGCCGACCGCTCCATCAAGTTTTGGCACGCTGCGACGGGCCGCTTGGTGCAGTCGGTCCACACGGGTTCGCAAGTGTGTGGCCTGGTGTGGTCCAAGACGGAGCGCGAGCTGCTGTCGTCCCATGGGTTCAGTCAGAACGAATTGAGTCTGTGGAAGTACCCGAGCATGGTGCGAATCCGCGAGTTTACGGGCCACACGGCGCGTGTGCTCCACTTGGCCATGTCACCGGACGGCAGCTCGGTGGTCTCGGCCGCGGCCGACGAGACGCTCCGCTTCTGGAACGTTTTTGCATCGTCCAAACAAAAGCACCACGCGTCCAGTCGACTGCTCACTGCCGGTAGTACGCCACGGCTCCACGGCGCCGGCGGTCTGCTCTTTCCCGACGCCGTGATCCGCTAACAAAGACTCGGCAAAGAGAGAGAGAGAGAGAGAGAGAGAGTGACAAAAAGAGTGTTTGCTTCAATGGCTTGCGTTCAGCTCATAATATTACGATATACAGTGCGTAGCACGAGCGACTCGGGACGGACAGACTGGGTCGTGTGTGTGGGGTACTTCGTTAGTGTCTTGGTCGTCCGCGTCTTCCTTGCTCGCCACGAGGATTAGTAGGGGTTTTTGGTTGTGTAAAGTACCTTTTCGTCCGACATACTGACTTGGAGGTGGGGAATTCGCCTGGACTGATAATCACTCGACACGCTGCTCGGGGATCCGTTCAATACGCCGTGGACCGACCGTAGAGCACCGCAGGTTGTTCTTGGGCGGCCCAATGCTGATCGTGCCTCGGTAACTGCCGCCCACAAACGAGTTCTGGCCACCCTGCGCGATCGCCGCACGCCGCGCGCGTGTGCAAATGTAGTGGCCCGCGACGCCCTCGGCCGGGATCATGTACCCAAACGTCACAGTCCGGATCGCTCCGTCTCGCACCGACGGAAGCCCCTCGACGGGCATGACCGGGTCAATCTGGAAGCTCTCGTCGTTCGTAATGAGTTCAATGCGAATGTGAAACATACTCGCGACAGCGTACAACTCGGCGATCGTGGCCTGCTCGTCCGGCGTGTCGCGAAACGTCTCGTACCGCTCCGTGAGATCGTCGACTTCTTGCATGAGAAACGTCGCCAGCGGCTCGACGTGCACGAGCGCATACTCCATGAGCTTGACACGGAGCAACTGGGACGCGGCAATGCGGCGCGGCGCCATGCCGTCGGCGGCGCCCACGTTCACGACCGCCATGGTCGGCGGGTACTCGCGCAGACACTGGAGCGGAAACATTTCGTACACGACGCAGTGGAGCAAACACGAGCCGTCGGGCGGCATACCGACGCCCATGAGATCGCACTTGAGCAGCTGCTCCTCCATTTCGGCGCGCTGCTGGTCGAGTTCGGGCGTGATCACATTGGACGGCGTCATGCTCATCATCGTGTTGCGTGCCATGGACACGGACGGCCGTGCACTGCCCGACGGCGTCGTCACGTGCTCGACGATCGACTCGGTCATGGGGAACCAACTGCCGCGCGCCGACGAGCTGCGGCTCGACGAAAACGACTGGTTCATGCCGCTGGGCGTCAGGAGCGGTTGTTGTGCGTTCGCGTTATTACTGGAATTCGACCGCGCAAAGCTCGCGCTGCCCACAAACCCCGTGCCCGACCACCGATAGTCGCCGTGCTGCGGCGTCGTGACCGAGTAATTCGACGACGCGACCGACGTGAACGTCGAGCTCGACGAGACTGAGCGAAAGTCGTCGTCGTCGTCGCCCATGACGCTCTGCGTGTCGCGCATCGCCGCGATTTGCGGCGGCGCGAGCACCGACATGGACGGCCGCAGCACCGAGTCCTGTTCGTCGTACTGCGGGTTCGAGCCAAAGCCATTTGCAAAGCCGACAAACGCCTTCATGGTCTGGCTCTGGACCGACAGCACGTGGAACGCCACGAGCTGCGGACTGCGTGTGAGCATACCGACGTAATTATCGAGCTCGCGCTTGCGCCGGTCGAGAAACTCGGTGCTGAGGTTCGAACGGAAGATAGAGCGGCGTCGGTACAGCGGTGGAAACTTGATGCCCTTGAGATGAGCGGCATTACGCTTGCGTAGCTGCTCGTCGAGCTTGCGGAACGCCGTGAAGCCGCGCCAAATGTGCCAGCTCGTCGAGCCGACCGAGTGCGTGCGCGACGAGTAGAACGAAATATGGACCGAGACCTTGAACTCGGCCTTCTTGTTCACGCGGTAGTCTTGCACGTGGAGCGTGCACACATAGTCGCCCTGGATCTCCTCGGGGGTCATGATCAGCATGAGCCAGTGGCCATATACGAGCAGGCCGTGGGAGGAGGGGAGAAGTTCCTTCTCTTGGGGGACCGCCGTCTACTACAGTATGCGCGGAGGCACGAGAAATTCAATGCTGCCGTCACCTCTAGGCAGCACACAAGCTTCAGCTCGGTCGCTGTCCCGACGACGACGACTCGACCAGCAGAGTCTGCTCCCCGCCTCTTCCTCCCCTTCCTCTCTCGCAAAAAAGAGGAGGGGGGAGGTTACAGTGTACCCCCTCTCCTCTTCACTCAGCCAATTAGGGAAAGGGGAGATCCGGTTTCGAAACTGAAAAAATGTATTTTGGCCAATGGAATGAAGTAAAATCAAAGGGTTCGGGGAGGCGGACGAGGGTCCGACACCTGGTTTGAACCCTACCCGCTCCGCCGGATGGCAAAAGGAGACTCCAAAATGTTTGAGAAACAAGGAAGGGACGACGGATCATGGAAGTTTTCAAGATCAAAAAATTCGAGATTGATGGCAACTGCGACCAACGTGAATTGGCTGCACTTTGTCAGGAACGAACCCATGCTCAACCTACGCAAATGCGCTGACAGAGAATATTGAATAGGATTTAATTCAGAACAGTGCCTGTACGTGCGCAAGCGCCTTCTAGGGCTCTGGATCAGTGGCTGTTTCACACGAGGACGAATCAACGATATGTGTGTGGGCATTCACACACAGGTGGCTGGGCTGTGTTATTAATATTGGATGGCTATCAACGTATCTGACGGTGCCCGATGTCACATATCAGTAACGTTACTGTATACTGACGTGTTTGTTGACCTTGCAATCGAACGAGCCGGTGTGAAACTTCGGACGTTGGCCAAGCCGGCCCACGCATGTACAGTATGTGCGTGGCGCAATGGGCCATGTGATATAATAGCACCGCCAAACTGCGGCACGGCTCGCGCCATCCCGTAGTCTATCTTTCGCGGAGTAGACGGGTCCGCCGCCGGTCTCACGCGAAGAGGATCAAATGGAAGAAAATCTGGTGAGATTCGGATGAACCGCCTGGCGTCAACTCGCGTCAGATGGCTACACTCGCCTAGTCGTTAAAACGTTAACTTATGTGAGACCGGTTCTCAAGGTTGTCGCAGAAGAAAGGATGCTGTCCAGTCGGGAGCGCCTGGCCGCGCGCCAGGGCCAGTCGGGCACGCCACGCCACGAGTACCTGCAGCAGCTCGTAAGCGAGTACGCACGCTCGCAGCACTGGTTGCGCAAGGAAGAGATTGTCGCGAACCTGGCCAATTTCGCGTACGATCCGATCAATTATGGTGCGCTCAAGCGGCTGCGCGTCATGGAGCTCTTCGTGGAGATCATCTCCACGTACCGCGACGGCAATGAGAAGCAGCATGATGACCAAATAGACGGTGGTATCAATGGTAATCACCGATCCTCTCGCGATGCACATTTCGAGCGCAGGCGGCGAGACGAATCCGCCAGTGTGGCGCGGTCCCAGCGGCTACTCGTCGAGTTTGCGATGGGTGGCATCTGCAATTGCATCCCGGACCCGTCGCTGCAGATCAGCTTTATCGAGAGCGACGGCGTAGCGGTTGTGCTCGAGTGTGTAAAGTCGATTACGATGGATGCGGCGAGCGAAGCCACTACAACGGAAGCTCCTAGTGACCAAGAACGTCGCCATCAAGAGGCAACAAAGAGCGTGTTCAACACTTCGTTATCGGCGCTGACTATCGTCTACTTTCTCTTGGATTCGCCTGCATTTACATCTGTCTCGACCGAGGAAGCGATGGGTTGTATCCAGCGCCTCTGCGGCCATCCAAACACCCGCACATCGAATGTTGCCGAGGCGTACTTGTCCCGATATGACGAACTGGTGGCGAGTGCTGCACCGTTGCCTTGACGTAATATATAGGAGAAATCGAATCGTGCACGATAATGGTATTTTAGCACATGCTTGACGCGACTCAAATGGATATAAAGACAAAGCTCCGTGCGCCCGAAAAGCTATCGTAAACAGGTTCTAAGTAGTATTTTACGCCTAAATCATGTTTAGACGAATCCAAAAAAATCCCAGCAAGCCAACCAGTCACAGATCACCATCATCACCATGGATGCGGCCCAATTGCTGGAAGAGTATCGGCTCGCGCAGGAGGAGCATGCGCGCGCGCTCACCGAGGTAGATGAGATTCGCAAGCGACTAGAGGCTGCTCGCACAGACGCAGACGAGGCTCGCGCTAGCGAGCGCAAGTACGAGCAAGACATGGAGATCGCGGCCACGAAAATAGCGGAAGGTTTGCGAATGCTCCACGTGGACGAGTCGGAGAACGATGCGCCGACAGCACTACCGCCCGTGGAAGCCTACCTCGTGGAGTACCAGGCAAACATTGGGTGCTACCATTGCTATTTGCTCGTGGGCAAGACGCCGTCAGAAGACGTTGATACCAGCGTCCTGAGTGTGAGCGTGGAACTCACCAAGGTGGTGCTCTCATCCGCGGCGGGTGAGTGGTGGACACTCGAGTTGGAGCGCAAGGTGGACCCAGAAAACTGTACCATCACGGCCAAGGTAAGCTTGTGTGGGAAATGGCTCTGATTCTTGGTGAAAAAACTCACATCATCTGGGTGGTTTTTTTGCTATGATAGGATGACCACATTTACGTGCGCTTGCCCGTTGGCGCGAGCGACAAAGAGACGGTCGATGGCTTCTCGTCGTTCAGCCAGACCTCCCCCAACGAACTGCAAGTGGATAGCTACAGCACGCTCCGATGTCGTGGCTGTGACGCAGTGCTCATGGAGCATTCGCTAGTGAACAAGGTGTTGCCGCTGCCGTCGGAAAACTGGATGGAGATGTTTGACTTTTGGGGCGCCGGCATCGGTAGCTTTGAGCACATCCCGCGTGAAGGCATTTTCGCGCACGAGCATCGCGTATTCGTGGGCGAGTCGACCATCATTCTTCATGAAAACGACCTCCAGGCCAAGGCGGTTCATTCGCATTCCAAAGTCAAACCCTTCCACGAGAAGGAGGATGACTGTGGTGGAGAGGACAAGCCCGAGTGGATCAAGCTGAGCTGCTCACAGTGCAACGTGGTCCTCGGTGAAGGACGCACGGAAAACGCAGCCACACTGCGCTTGCAAAAGCACTTGATCATTGCCACCAGTCGCGAGACGCGAGGCGTAAATGTGTTTGAACGGTACACCATCGACAGCATGACCAGTGCCCAGATGCTCCACGTCGCTGAATCCGAAGGCATTTTCCGCTTTCAGCTTACAACCCCAAATAGTGGAGAAGAGGCTCCAGTGTTCGCAGGTCTCCAGCTGCAGCTGATGAATTGGGATGCCAAGATCCGCGCCTCCACGTCGTTGGCGTGTGCGTCCGACTTCCAACGCGTGCTCAAGGTCGTCTACACTACACGACCAACCGGAGGTGTCCCCCCTATCCCCAAAGAATGCCAAACCCAGTTGCCTCCAATGCTCCGCACCCACGAGTTGCTCGTCACGCCTGCGGTCGGTTGCGAGATCTTGCAGCGACTCGAACAGAGCACATTGCTATTGCCGCCGTCGCAGCGCAGCTTCAACAAGATGACGGTCGGATACCTCTTCGCATAGATTCGATGCGAGTATATATAATACATCGACGCTGTCTAATCACAAAAATATGTAACTTGACAAAAGTGATCTATTTGCATTCCCGCTAGTATATGAGAACGTGCATTTACTACTTGGTCGGCGCCCAGTAGTCCATGATATCCAACGCGACCTCGCAGCTCTCGCGCACGACCTGTTCGCTGTCCTTGAGGTAGACTTGCAAGATCTCTTCGCACTCTTTCGTGCCAATCGCGCCGAGTGCTTCGGCGGCTTCGTGGCGCACCATGCGGTGCTCGCTGTGGTCGACCAGCACCTTCTTGAGCGCGGGCACTGTCACGGGGTTCTCCATTTGGCCCATGACGTACGCGACCTCGTGGCGAAAGAGTGCGCTCTTGTCGTTGAAGCCCTCGGCCAGCGCGAGCGCCGCGTCCGGAGTGTTGCGGTTGCGCAGCGAAAACATGGCGCGGTACCGGTCAAACAGCGACTGCGACGCATCGAGCAAAACGCTCTTGAGCTGCTCGGTCGGCACGTGCTTCTCGGCGGCCGGCGCCGGGTCCACCGACAAGTACGGGTTGCGGTCGTGCTCGGTCTCGTGGATCTCGCCCGTGGCCTGCTGGGCCTTGTACTTAATGAGCCGCACGGCCAACTGGCACGTCTCCGAGACCTCAGGCGCCGGGTCCGCGCTGAATTTCTCGAGCACGGGCAGCGCGCACGCGTCGCCAATCGCACCGAGCGCCTCGGCGGCCTCGTGGCGCACCATGCAGTCGTCGCTTTCGTCTTCGACGACCTGCTGGAGCGTTCCGCAGGCATCGGCGTTCTGGAACTGGCCAATCACGTACGCCAGCTCGTGGCGCATGAGCTCCGAGTCCTGCTTGTTCAATAGCGCTGCATACAGAAACACAGTGTATCATGAGTGTGGGGGGATTCCAACTCCACAGAGAGAGAGAGAGAGAGAGTGGACGCACCCTGGAGCAGCACGTCGAGATCTTCCTTCTGCCCGCGCGAGCGCAGGTAAAACACGGCGCGCGTGCGCTTGCCCATGGGCTGCGACAAGTCCAATAGCGCGTCACGCAGTGCCTTATACGTCGGTACAGTCTCCGCCATGGTGATTGATTAGAATCTCAGTTGGTGTGGCGTGCAGCGAGCGAGGCAGGAAATGCGCGGCAGCAAAGTACGCCAAAATCCACGCTCCGAAAACTCTAATGGCTTCCAGTCGAATGTTCACCAACCCATGTTGCCTCTTCCTTCGTCTCCAAACTATCCAATCAGAATTCAGGCTGAATAGTTTTATCCAATAAGCAGCTCTCAAGTGCGTGCCAATCGTCCATTTTCCTGGCCCATTTTTTGATGGGCCGCATAAAATTGATGACTGAACGGGTGAACGGGTGGGTTTGGTCAAACAGGTCTTGTACATCACATAACCCATATTTCCAGGAGTGTATGTTCACATCCAAATGGACCACTTCGACCAGTATCCAAAATGACGCATCATGGTGACGTCGCGGTCGCCGCAATTTTGACCCAGTGTCAACGGGAAGAAAGAAAGAAAGAAGACGAAGAAAAGGGAACGATTTTTCCGATCCTCTCTGTGCTTCCATTTCGATTCCCGATCGACGGACTGCGCGTGAAGATTCCCACTGGAGAAGAGACCGTATTGGATACAGTATCAAGTGAAGCAAATCCTGGCGTTTCTCTGTCGTCTCGTGTGACGCTGGACAAGACAACGCAGCAGGGGACCTTCCATTTCTGAACAAGACCAAGAAGCACCACATGCAGCTCTTTGTGCGATCCGTACGTGTATGTCTAATAACGAACCTAAGGTGAGACTGGAGGACTGATAAAACTCGCTGTCTTCTAAAAGGATACTGGACGAACGGTCGTCGTGGCCGTCGAGAGCTGCGCGACAATCGCGGCGGTCGCGTCGCTCTTTGATGAGAACGACCGCCACCAAAAGAAGCAGGCGCATGGCATGAAGATGGCGCAGCTGCTGCTGAGTGAAAACGACCGATATCTGGCCTATGGCGGTGTGCCGCTGCGCGCGGAGCGAACGCTGGCTGACTACGGTATCCAGAACCACGCGACGCTCGAGTGCTGTCTGCGCAAGCGCGGCGGCTGCTTTATCGTCTCGATCACGCTCTGGATCATTATCTTTTTGTGCTTTTTGCTGAGCCTCTGCACGTGTGGGCTCTCGCTGCCGGTCGCGCTCGTGCTGATCCCGTTTGCGCTGCTGCTGCCGCTCTGTTGCCTCTAAAGACTGAACGTTCCTCTTTATCATTTTGGTGCTGCTACCAGTATGTGAACGTATTGACCGCCGATTCAATTCACGAATAATATATGAAATTCGTCGGAACTATCTGTCCGCTCACCTGTTGCGACTAGCAACTGCAAGCGCGAGAGGCGTCATCCCGCGTGGCTTGATGGGCGGCGCCGCTGCGATCAGCTTGCTGCACTCTTCGCGTCGATTGACCAGTCTATCGGTGAACGCTTGGAGCACCTTTTTCTCGTGGCGCAGGAAATTGCACACAAACTTGATGGGTACAGCCTGCGGCTCGTCGTCTCGACCGACAAACAGAAGCGACTCGATCTCGCTTTGTGCTCCGTCGTCCATGTCCACCATATCGTTTTCGGTAGTGAGTGTTGCGTCTTCGCCAAACACCCCAAGGCCCCGCAATCGTCGTTGGCGTCGAGTCTCCTTTTCGGCTGTAAACTCGCGCAGCGTGCTAGTCCACGTCACACGCGCTTCAGCAAGAGTCTCGCGTTCCTCGTGTTCACTCGCACAAGCCATGGCCATCACGGTCCCAAAATGCTCTCCTTTTGAAACGACGTGCCGCTTGGAAATGTCAAAGTCTTGCAAAGCCATCGTCACGATCTCGAGCGGCGACCCCTGCTGGATGCGCATGGCCCGCACAGTCGAGAGAAACAACCGCATGTCGATGCGGTCGTCCATCTTGCAGTCGTACGACGAGAACACGCGGTTCACGTGCTTGAGATCGACTCGCGGATACTCTTTGGACAGTAACTCCCAGAACTGCTGGCGGTTCAGCTCCAAGTGGTAGAGATTCTTGAGCGAGAGCTCGTACGACAGCGCCAGCAGCTTCTCCATGTCCTGCAGCACGGGCCGCCGGCAAGGCGTCTTCTTCATGACGTCCAGCAGCACGGCCAGGTTTTGCCACCGGAGTGCAAACCGTTCGTGGGTGAGCTTGTCTACTTGCTCGTCAAAGCGAGAGGCTGGGAAATAGTCGGGACTGTGGAGAATCGTGAGTTCCCTTGCGCGCGTGGCGTTGACCTTGACAAACGGGTGGTCCATCTTGCTCGTCAGCGGTTCAAAGTGGAGCTTTTCCTTCCAGTGTTCAAACTTTTCCTTATTGTACGCGATCTCTCGCCGGCGTCGCTGCTTTTCGTCATCCAACGCCTGCTCTAGTTCGCGTGCGTCGTGTGCATCGACCTGCTGCATGTGAGTATAGTGGGTATCTCCCGGAGCCGGCTCGGTCCGTCCAACGACGTGCGTCGGGAAACGATAGTTGGGCGACGGACAGCGATTCATGGTAGTCGTCTCCAGCCTGGACCCGTTCGCATAATTTGCATCCTCTGGCCAGAGCGACGGCGAGCCATGGAGACTCGGGGACCACGCGTTGGGTGCGTCCTTGTAGGCGAGCGCATCGAGACTTTGCAACTTGTTAAGTGAGAATGAAAGCGCCGTGCCACACGCAGTCTCGCTCGCGAGCATCTTGGCCGTTCCATACGCGCCATAGCGACGCACTTTGGCGTCAATCGTACATGATGGTGCCTTGTGGTGGCTGGAGTAGCCTTTGTACCAGGGTTTTGGCGGCGAAAAGTCTGGCGCACGAAATTGGGTCGCCTCAAGCTTCTTTCGGTCCTGCTCGTCCTGTCGTTCGATCTGCTCGAGCGTGAACTTGGCATAGCACTTTGCTGGCCTCGCAGGTGACACTGGTGGGAGGTGTCCTGTAGTTTCTACTGGCGTCGCTGCAGTTTGATTTTGTGTGTCGCTTTGCAAGGTGGTCGGAGGGGTGCTGTCGACAGGGTGCTGTTGGGTGAGGCGCACATGTTTGGGAACCGACTTTGGTCCGTTCGCGATCCCTCGCGGGTCCGACTGGATGCGCGACCGCACAAACTTGTCTTCTGGCGAGCTCGTGTATAGATTCGATAGTTGTCGACTGTGTCGCACGGCGTCGGCATTGCGGGCATCGGCGCTGGCCGTGCGCGGCTCCTCGGCTTGCAGTGCGTCATGGAGGATCCGCTCGACGCGCTCATTCACGGTAATCTTGCGTCGATTGTCGCCGTCCACATTCCTCGATATGGAGACCGTCGACATGGCTACTCGAGATAGAGTGGGCGCTGCGGGGGCGAAGCAACTCATCATGGAACGACAGGCAAGAACTCCATGGTCAAGATCTTCTATGTCTCCAAAAATGGGTTCACAAGAAGAGTGACGGTCTCTGCCGTGAACCTCTTTATGCGCATCATCACGTACCAGAGGTAGACCCGGTTTTAGTAGGACCCAGATCTCCCCTAAATCCGTTTTTTTCTTTCGAGTTTTTCTTCCGTCCAGCAAAAAATAAAAAAGCGGGGGAAAATGCCGTGCCGCTTCGACGCCGCATAACGGCAAATCTCCAGTAATTTCTATCTCCCAGCGAATATGGCGTCACAGGGAGTCTCGCCCTCGTCGGTGGCAGTGGCGTCCTCGCGCTGTGCGCAGGCCGAGTGTATCGCTAGTCGCAACGAGCTCGACCTGTGTCGGCGCGACTTGGACGAGCTCGAGCGCGAGCACGACCAGCTCCACGAGCAGCTGGCAAAGAAAGAAAGCGAGTGCGGCATGCTCGTGCAACGGCTCCAGCAGAGCGACAATGATATTGCGCGCGCCACGCAACGGCAGCACGACCAGCTCGCTGCGAAAGTGGCCGAGATTGCGCGGCTGCAAACCGATCTAGCCGCGTTGACCACGACGCTCCGCACGGTCCGTCAGCAACAGGACACGTCAAACGGTCAAGACGCAAAGCCTGCAGTGTCGGACGGTCCGAATGGTAGTGCCGAGGCGACGCTGCGCTCGGAGAATGCGGCGCTGACGGCGACAGTGAAGGAATTACGGGCGGCGATCGCACGCGAGACCTCGGCGAGTGCCCACGCCAACCAGCAGACCGCCACGATCCAGCGAGACTCGAAAGACAAGCGCGATGAGCTGTACCACGCACTCAAAGAGAACGAGCTGCTGCGCCGCGACCGGAAGGAACGAGACGAGGCGCTCGAGAAGGTCTCGCTGCTCGCGCTCGACTACGAGACGGCGCTGCGCGTACTACATGACCAGCAGCGCGATTACTTGGAGGCGCTGGACGAGATGCGGATCGACAATACGCAACAGCGTCTGCGCATCGACCAACTCGAGCGCGAGAAGGAGAGTGTCGAGGCCAAGCTCATTGAGATGGACGAACACGAGAGCCAGGTCGATGTCGTTGTCAAGGAACTCAAGATGAAGCACGACATGGAGAAGGCCGTGCTACGCGCCGAACTGGACGAGCTGCGCAAGAAAGCAGGCGAGTGGAAGCAAAACGAGAAGCACCGACGTGACCACGACAAGCCCGCATCGATCAACCACACAACCGCAACTGGCGGGCATGGCGGAAGCTTGGATCGCGAAGAGCTGGAGAGACAGCTCGAAATGGTCCATGAATTGCGTGTTCAAGACAAGCTCCAGCTCGACGAAAAGGACCGAGAAATCCAGCAGCTACGCAGCGATGTCGAGAGTTTGGTGGAACACTTGGAGGATGGCGGGTCCGAGACGCGTCATGCCGTGCAGCGTGCGGTGGAGGCGGAATCCCAAAAGCACAAGGCGACTGACCAGAGTAATGCAGCACTCAAACGGCGACTGAAGGAACAGAACGAGTTGGTTGGGCAGCTGGAGCTTCGGCAAGCGCAATTGGAGAACGACCTGGTCGAAGCACAGGAGTGGAATGCCCAGTACGAAGCCGGCGCCGGTCTCGAGGATGTGATGAAGCACCAAAAGAAGCTACGAAGGGAACTCGAAAAGCAGCAGCTCGCCAACCAAAAGCTTCGGCAGGAGCTGAACGATCAGCGGGATGCGACCGACAAGCTTCATCTCGCCTTCGATCGGCTCAAGGCGGAGGCGGGGAAGGACGCAGATTTTGAGTACGATGACCTTGCCATCGAGAGTCATTTGAAGGGCGAGCTCGCCGTCCTGAAGGCCGTGATGGCACAAATGGAGCACCAGCTGCACGAGCTCGAGAACGAACGCATCCGATTGCATCAGAAGTTGAGGGACCAAGCGCGTGTTATGGGCGTTAAATTGTACGAAACGCATGGTCTCACTACGGACCAGTGGCAACAAGTGGAAGACTTCATTGAGCGGGTCAAGCTGACACCAGAAGTTGCCAAGCGATGGCTCAACCAAGTCGACACACCCGCGCCATCTGCGCCGCCTAAACCGAAGAATGAAAGCGCAGCAACGCACGACCGAGAAGACCTCGTGCACCTACGAAAGGAGAACGCCCGACTACGCGAAGAGCTCCAGGACGCTGTGGGTCGTGCGGTGGTCGTGGAATCCTACGACACTCCAGCAGAACGTGCCCAGAGTGAAGGCGTTTCAACGGTAGGCAAGAAGAGTACAGCAACCTCGCCGATGAAGAGCTCCGCTGGGCTTCAGCCTTTGGATGCTTGGAAAAACGGAACCTCTTCGAGTGTCATGAACGATCAGGCTCGAGGCAGGAGAGAAGAGGCGGTGAACTCAGCTGATAGTGAACAAGGTGGGCAAGACAAACGTCAGGATCGCACGAACGCATCCGATGATCGTTCGGCGGAAACGCTGGCGCAAGCAATCGCTTCAGCTTTGGAGTCGCGGCTACAGCTCATCCACGACAGCTCCATGAAGGCCTCACAAAATACGCCGTCACGCTCCGTCGCGACGCAGCCATCTCCAGTCAAATCGTCGGTGATGGACAATTCGCGCCTGGCGTTCGAGACTGAAAACGAACTCTCTCAGCAGGTTGACTTTTTGCGAGAGTTCCACATATTGCTTGACGACTACGTCAAGCTAGAAGGCCAGAACGAGTCCCTCCAAGCGCAGTTATCGCAGCAGGAGACGACCTGTAAATCGCTCATGGACCAGCAGAATGTTGTCTACCAGCACTTTTTCCATTTGCAAGATTCCTCGACGACCGAAAAGGCCAAGCTCCAGTTCGACATGCAGCAGCTCAAGTCGCAGACGCAAGAATTGCAACTAAAATGTCAGCGGTACGAAGCCACGTTGTACACGATTGAGTCGTCAGCTGCTCGCGAACCGGACGACGCGGCCATGCGGTTGCGCGCAGAGATTGTCGAGCTAACACGTCGCGTCGCCCACGACGAAGTCCATTTTGCGAAAGTGAAACGCGAGCTCCTGCTCCTCCAGGAAGAGTATCGAATGTCGCTCGCCGAGGCCCAAGCACTCGAGACGGATTGGCTCGAGATGGAGCGTGTGCTCAAGTTTCGCATCTTGTACTTGGAGAGCTGGAAGTCAGGCGCGGAAGATTTGATGGCACGAACGGATGCGACCTTGGAAAAGTGCGTGCTCAAAAGTCTGGCGGATGAGAAGAATACGGAATTCGAGCGGCTACTGGGCAAACACGAAAAGTTGAGCGAATCGTATGTCGAACTCCACGCCAAGTACCTCGCGGTGTACGAGCTGCCGACACAAATGAGTAAGATCCTCCACGAAAACGCGATGCTTGTGGCCGAGAGAGCTGCTCGCCAGGGAGATACTTTCGTGTCGGTGGACGCTATTTCACAGAGTCGGATTGAAAAGCTACAAATGGAACTGGACCAACAAGTCGAGAAGGTCAAGGCTCTCGAAAACAAAATGCAAGCGTTAGTTGTGGGATCATCAGCTCCAACATCGGCGCCGTCCGATTCCTCCGAAGATCGTGCACGCGTTCTCGAGAGTGAAAACAGGATTTTGTGTGAGCGGATAAGCGAGGTTGAGCAGCTGTATGAAGGTCTGGTCCGCGACCACGCGAAAGCAAAGCAAGATGCCGAGCTCGCCGCCAGTCAAGCGCACACGTTATCGCGCAGGATGACCCAAGAAAAGACCAAACGGGCGGACAAGGACGACCAGCTGCGCGATTTGATGGCGGCGACCGAGGACCACGCCATCGTTGCCCGACTCCAGCAGCAATTGATTCACTTAAAGTCGAACTATCAGCAGTTTCTCTTGAAGTACGACAACGCCGTGGCCGACCAACAGCAAGCGTCCCTGATGCGTCAGCATGCCGAACTCGCGTTAGAGGATCATGCAAAGACTCAGCAAGACGCCCGTGAGAAAGCTCGCGCGCAGATTCTCGTGCTTGAAGCGTCTCTCCAAGAACTGAAAGAGCGAGACTATGTGATGCGCAATACGAAATGGGATACGTTCAAGAAGCGGCTCGACGGACTCGAAGCGGAAATGCGTGCGGAGCAAGATCGGCGCCGCACATTGGAGAAGGAGCTCGACGACAAACAGACCCTTGGTGGTAGTAACCCATCGTCGGCATCAGTCGCTTTTGCCGCGGAAAGGAGTCGTCTTCAAGGCCGCATCGACGCACTTGAAACACGCGAGCGGGTGTTAATGGGCCAGTTGGACGTGCTGGCCAAGAACGCTACAGCACGTCCATCTTCACAAGAGAGTGATGAAACGGTCCGACTGAAGAACGAAGTGGGAGAGCTGAAAAGACTGCACACTGAAATGATGCGGCAACTCCAGTCCGTGCAAGCAAGGAGTGCCGAGCTGCTTCAGCTGAACAGCGACCTCGAGACGCAGAAGCGCGCTGTGCAGAGAGAAAAGGATGATCTGGAGATCGACTATCAACAGCTCCATGCCCAGTGGCAGCTTCAAGGAGGCCATCAAAGTGGCGGCGGCAATCAGGCAGAGTCTCACTCACCCATTATGCGCAAGAAGGTCGGTCTATACGAGAAGGATCACCTTGAACAGCAGCAGGCCGCGCAAGCGTCCATCGCTAGTTTGAAGCAGTTGCTCACGGAAAAGAACTCAGTTATCGCCGAGTATCAAAAGAAGATTACGACACTTCGTGCCGATGTGGCTGCCGCCAAGGCACAAGAACGAGCGGATGCGACGCAGCTCCACAAGAAACTGTACGAAGAGAACCAGCGAATGATCGCGCAGCTCAAAGACGCCACGGACAAGATCTACCATTTAGAGAAGACGGGGAGCGACAAGAAGGCACTCAAGGCCGCCCAGGATCGGCATGAATACGTCTTGCAGGAGTGGAAACGTGTGGAGATTGCACTAGAATCCGCGAAATCCAAACTTCGTGAACTGGAGATCGAGATCCAATCCGTGACCAACGAACGTGACATTGCGGAAGCGCGCGCTGGCGAGGCGCTCGAAGAGATCGTATTGAGCCACGAGAAACTTAACGCACTGGCGAAGGACAAGAAGGGAGCGGAAGATCAGCTGCTTTTCGTGAAACGCGAGATGGTGAAACGAGAAGAGAAGATGCACTTGCTACGAGACGCCATCATCAAGTTGAAAGAAGAGTTTCTGAAAGCGGAAGATCGCCATGCCATCGAGCTCGCAAAGGCGCAGAATGTGGTGCGCAGTACGAAGCAGTCCAAGAGCGAAACGGAACGCGCACGTGAACAATGGACCGAAGAAAAGGACCAACTGGAGGCACAAGTGCAGATGCTGCAAGAGAAGTTCGCCTTGGTGCGAAGAGGCGAGGAAAAAGCAAGATCTGAAGTTGCCAAGCTCGCCAAACAGCAAAAACCGACCAACGCGAGGAAGGGAGATGATGCTCACTCTGGAGGTGCTGACGGGAGTGAACCTGGACGTCGCAGCTCTGTGCTTGAGGCCGAAATCGAGCGTCTCAAGGCTGCACTGAAAGACAAGGTTGTCGGAAAAGCCCGCGTGATGGAAGAACTCGAAAAGAAAATCAAGGTGTTACAGGCCCAGAATCTGGCGCTACGAGAATCCTCAGGTGCAGTTTCAAGAAGCGTGACGTATGCAGGGGAAAGTGCGGCTGCTGAAAAGATTTCTACTCGTCCACTTGCGCGTGAACAGTGGGAAGGTGAGAAGCGACTTCAGCGGCGTCTAGATGCCGTGACCATGCGTTTGAAGGAGAAGCAGATCGCGCTCGAGAAGAACGAGAAAGAAAGCGAGCGTCTCCGCGAAAAATGGAACGAATCCGAGTCCAAGCTGAGAGAAATGCAGCGTGTGGCTTCGTCGGCACGAGACGCGATCCAGGGAAGTACTACGGATGCCTCAGTCGGAGACAGTGCAACGGCCTCTCGAGCGCGCAGGCTTGCACCCGATGCGGATGACTTGGCGCGCCAAAATGCTTTCCTCCAGGAAACGCTCGTGCGAAAGCGCAAAGAGTGGGAAACGTCTTTCCAGGAACAAATGGAGAAATATGAAGAGCAGCTCCATCGACTTCGCTCTCGACTAGCCCAACGGCGCCAAGGCGATGGCGGGCATCTCACTCATCTGGAGCGCGAAGAACGAGATTTCGTGGCGACACACGACGTTCGTGATGAGCTCCTGTCGCTGGGAAACGAGCTGCGTGAGAAGGACCGTCTGCTCGTGGATAAAGACACTAGACTCATGGAACTGGAGCTCGAAGTGGAGAGCCTGCGCATGGAGTATGAACGACTTCACCGCAAAGCAACCGCAGCAAAATCCTCCAGTGAGCTGCTACCATCATCTACCACAGCTACGAGTACTCGCCGCATCAAGTCTTCGGCCCAAGAGCGACTCGAGCTGGAAGAAGTGATCGAGAACATGAAAAAAGTGATCGAAAAGCTCCGCTCCGAAAATGAAAAGCTCCGCAAAGCTGCCGCCGCCGTGCTATCTCCCGAAAAGATCGAAGCCATGCGAAAAAAGCTGAGAGAAACGCGCGATGCACGACAGGGTCTCTTGGTAGAAGTCGAGCAGCTGCGTGTCGAAAATGGCGAGCTGAAGAAGGACAAGCTGCGACTTCAGCAACGTGTTCGGTTACTTTCATCGTCAGGTGCGCCCGAGCGAGCGGTTTTGGCGCGAAGGTCAGTTGATGAGGATACCGAGCGACTGCACCAGCTGCAACTCGGAGAAAAAGATGCCCAGATGGCGGATCTCAACGACCGAATCGAGAAAAAGGATGTATATATTCGTGAACTCAGCCAGCGATTAGCCCAAGTCGAGACAGTGTCGACAGCACCCTCATCTGCCAAGGATATAGAAGCCAAAACAGCAGAACTCCAGAATCGAAGCGACGAGCTTGCCCACGAGAACGAGCAGCTGCGCCACGAATTGAGTGCGTTTGACCAAGACTTTTTCGAAGAAATCGAGGATCTCAAGTACAAGTACGCCCAGGCGGTCCGTGACAAGCAGCGACTCGAGCGAATGGTCATGCGCTAGTTCAACCTAGTAGTCATCCCCGCGCGAGAGTACTTCCTTGCAAGTCGGACGCAGGATGAACGTGTGCTCATACTGAGCCGTGTAGCTCCCCGTGATGTCGACAAGCGGTGGCACCGCCGTGACGAGTCCCTTGTCAACCAGCTCTTTCAGCGCGAGCAGATACCGCTCCTGCTTGGCGCCTTTCGGATTGATCGTCGCTGATCCGCCATCCTCTCTCTCGAGCCAACGACGGCAGAATGGCAGCGTGCCAAACGTACGCGTGATGTGCGCATGCAGCTTTTTCGTGCGAGGCATTGCAATCGGCACGTGGGGAGCGGCGGGGTTCTTCATGTAGTGCGAGCACTCCAAGTCTTCGACCCCGTAGCCTCGGCCCGTCGAGCCAAACGTCTCGATCGCAAAGATCTCACCTTCCTCCATCTTGGTGTTGTCGTTACACGCGATGACGGGCACCGACTTGCTCCCATGGATCTGGTATCGATCGATTGAGTGGCCGTTCAAGTTGCGCATGCATTTCACGGGGTACAATTTGCCATCAAGCTCGACCTCGTACGACTCCATGACCTCTTGGATGGCCGCACCAATCTCTCCAAGGTGCGCGTCAATGCCAGCGTGTTTGATGCCTTCCTCGGTCGCGGCCTTGGCGGCCGCGAGCAGTGGATCAAACTTTGGATCAAACGCCACGGTGAAGGCACTGTCAATGATGCGGCCG
>JAADVC010000473.1:0-20292 GCA_023334575.1 Pythium volutum
TCATGATGGTGGACGTCTTCTTGGGCAATGGCGGTAGATACAGAAGCGTTATCGGCGACGTGCGCACCGTGCTCGGCGACGCGCCGGCGTGAGCGGTAGTTTGTAGCGGTAGCGGAAACGGTAGCTGCTTCTCGTGAGGTTGGGTCCGAGCGAGGACTTTCGAGATCCGAGAGCACCAACGTCGGTGTGTCGCTGGCGTACCCTGGTAGGTCCATCAGGGGAAGCTGCTGACGTAGATGGGCAACCCCGAGCTTCGCGGGCTTCTTCCTGCTCCCTCCTTTCTGTCGGTCGTGTTTTGTGACGATGGTAGTTGGCCAAATGTGGGAAGGAGAGACCTCCGTTTCGCCGTATGTAGGTTTCAGCAGCTGCACTGATTTGTGTTATTTAGTCCACACGGCACGTGGTATTCATAGGCTCTCCACAGGTGCACGTGGTATTCACAGAATGGCACATGGTTTTAAATATATCCCCGTGTCAATTAGCGCCAATCCTTAGCCACCTGGATGTGGACGGGTAGGTGGTGCGACTACTTTCCTAAGTGCATGCGCCAAGAACCACTTACCAGTATACTGTACTCTGTACGGTATACTTTCAGAAGTGTGGAAGAGTTTGTGCGACTGGTGGTTTGTTGAGTTTGACCTACTGGCTAACAGGTGGATGTGTGTACAGTACTGATGATAGCTCGCGCCAGGTGTCTTCTTGGGTGCACTAACATGGTCACTTTGGAGTCAGAGCGTACCCACGTACCACAGTTGCGTACTGCAACGCGCGTGATGGGGGGATGGGGATCCCGCGCAGTTGTAGTTTACTTCGAAGTTCGGAACAACGCCTTCAACCCACGAGATCGCCGCACAAGAATCCAGGCCACTGGAATGTTCGTGAACAGACACGGGCTTGGGCTTCGCTGACTCAGCGCTGCCACTCACGAGGCATGGTCTCACTGATGCCCGGTTCTGTCGGTACTGTACTATAGTAAATCGCATCAAATATCTGTCTAACGCAACCGACAAAGGCAATCTGGGTTAGCATTGGTGCCACATGCAAAGGTAGCACGCTGCGGTATCGACGTGGGTACACTTTTGTGCACGACCATTGCAGGCAATGGGCTGTACCTTTTCACGCTGAGCGCTGTGGAACAGACACGAGGCGAGTGACCCATTGAGTCATTCTAGCGAGTGTACCTGGCGTGGGTACAGAAATTCCAGCTGGATTTTCTCACGCCGTTGCTTCCGACACTGTACCAGGGAAACACACTCGAGAACTGGTTGCTATGGGGTGAATATCGGCCGACGAGGCAAACGAGAACCACCAACTTGGCGGTTCCGCTTCCTTTCAGGAAAAATGGACTGCGCAAATGGTGGGGAAAAGAACTCAAGGGATGCAAGTTGCATGGGCAATGACTGGACCGATTATGTGGAACCAGACATCATGCATGACGGTCGGTGAGATTCTCATCAACCAAATCTCCAAACCAGGTGCATACAAATGTTTCCCAGCAATACTTAGGCTACTTGTATCAAAATAAGGTCATTTATAATGTTTTTACAACTCGTTTTGTTCATGGGTTGTCTACACTCGGCGTCCTTCAGTCGTTCTCTGGTCAATTGCAAGGCAAGAAAGTCCATACACAGACCACTGGATTTTTGACTTGTGGTGCTCGTGCCTTCGCTGCTCTTGTACCTTACATTGCAGGTAAAGGCTCGTAGTATACACTATCGCAAAGGACTCCATTTCCGAGTCGAACGAGATGGAATAGAAGAACCTTTGTTCGTGTTGGTGGACGTGCCGTCTTGCTGTTTGTACCTACGCTCGAGGGGTTCGTTCTAATTGTTCGGAAAAAGCATGTCATGCCATGGCAGTGAAGTGGTACCTCTCATTCACAAACTTTCACACAAAGCCTCTCGACTTCTCACATTCTCAAAGCCGCTTTCTTTCGCAGACTTCTTGATCCATCGTCATGACCATCTCGTGGCGCGTCCAGCAGCAGTACTTCACGTCCTCGTCGCAAAACTCTGAGCATCTCATTCGTTTACCTCCATCCATACTCCCACCGGCTCAGCCCACACGGTCGCCAGCCTTGCAGGGAAATGAGACATCGCCGCCTCGAGCGAGTCGTTCTAAAAAGCCCAAGAAGACCAGCGAACAAACGAAAACTCGAGAGCCACGCACTAATCTCTGGACACTCGAGGAACACCAACGGTTTCTGCTTGGACTTGAACTGTTCCGTCACGGTCCGTGGAAGGAAGTCGCCAACGTGGTCGGCACGAAGACGACGCGCCAGACCATGACCCACGCACAGAAGTACCGTCAAAAGATTGTGCGACGTCAACGGCTCGCAGAGGCCATCGAGGGCATGACGCAGGCGGCGATTCCACCACTGCCTCCCATCGACATGATGGCCCGATCCCCCGCAGTGCGCACGCCGCTCCCACCAAGTTTCCCTTTTGACGGAGGTGTGTCGAGCCCCTTTCATCACCACAACCATCATAGTGCTGGTGGCCATCACCACCACAGTGTCGGCAGTCTTCCCCATGAGACCACCTCCCCGTATAGGATCAGCCACAGTGCTACGTCTCCTTCGGAACGCGAGGACGCCGTCGGTGCTCACTCCACGTCCAACGAGTTCTTCTTCCGTCTGCCGTAACAAATGAATAGCGTTTCGTTCACTGTGTTGGGACTTTTCTTCTTGGGCACCTGATCACTTTCTCATTCGAGCGAGATTGTGACCATGTCGCCAGGTAATGTGGCCATGATGGATGCTTGCACCAACGCCTCGGCTGCTGCTAGGACAACGGAGGAGCCGGGTGACGTGATAGCGATGAGCTCGGAGGCTCGTCGCGACCGAGACTCTTTCAGTGATGATAGCTCAACGTCGTCGTGGAATTCTCTTGCGTGTACCATCATCACACTGCGAGCGCGCGATCGATGCTTGCGTCTTCGCCGCACGCGGAACGTGCGGAAGAGCGACTGGATCTGGATGGCCGAGCGATGGCGACGCACGTATCCTCGCACGGCCAGCTCGTCGACCTTGTCTTGCACAGTCAAACTCTCGAGGGGCACGATGCGAGACGTCAGCACGACGATCAGGTCCGTAAAGCGGATCATCGATGGTGGGCACGTAAAGTCGGCACCCATGTGATCGTCGTGGATGATGCGCAGACGCAAAATCAGTTCACATACACGCGCGTCAATATCTTGAAATAGCTCCTTGCGGTGCCAATGGACTTGTTGCTGCACACGCGCCCGCACCGCTGGCGTCACCGTGTCGGGATCCATGCGCACAATCATTTGCGTCATCATGTCTTGCGCCGTACCCATACCCAGCGGCTCTTTTAGCCGTGACAGAAAGCTCAGCAAATGGCGGCGGTGCAAGTAGCCAAACGCCTCTGGATCAAACTCGCTCCACACGGCCTGGAAATGGCGCAGATCGTCCGATTGAAAGCCCAGCAGCTGCAGCGACTCTTCCTGGTTCTTGCCAACCGCCGAGATTGACACGTACGTGTCGACCATGGTCGCGACGTACAAGTTCTGCAGCACGAGCGTGATGAGCACGTAAAACGTGTGGTAAAAGACGGTACTTAGCAGCGGCGAGCCGCAGTCGCTCGTGTACTTGGCCCACGTCAGCGACCCCGACGAGACACAGTTGGGCGGCGTCACGCTGCTGGCATGGTACGTATCGTACCAGTCTTCGCCGGCCGTGAATTTCACAAACGTCGTGAACGCAGTCGGAAATGTCACGTAGTTGAGATTGGCGTCGAGCCCGTACCCCCATCGCGTCAGCGAAAAGAGCTGCATACCAAAGGTGGCAAACACAAACACGCCATACCCGAGCAGCAAGGACACCTTGAGCGTCATGCGCACGCCGGCAAGCAACGTCTCGAACAGCGTACGGATGGAATAAAACCGCTCGAGCACGAGCGAAATGTGCTTGAAATCAAACGCGCGCGTCATGCCCAGCACGAGCAAGACGGGAGAGTCAGTCAACGACGGCCCCACGAGCATGATAAATGCCGTGACACTGTTGGTCGTGCGCCACGTGAATCCCTTCATGAGAAAGTCCTTCCAGCCCATCGACACGACACACATTGTCGCGTCGATGGCGTAGATCATCGAGAAGACGTAGTGGAGCCACCAGACGCCGCGCTCTTCGTTGGTCGACACCACACCGTTTAAGTCGTCATTGAGATCGTCCAGGAACTCGCGTCCCACGGGAGAGCGGTACCACGCAAGAAGGATCACGTGGACCATCACGACGCAGCTTGTAAACATGCGGAACGCGCGCGTCTGCACGAAGATCTGGGCCTGCAAGAGCCACTTGTTTTGCGGAAGTGGGTACTTGGGCTTGAGCTGAATGACCGCGACGCGGTTGCGCATCCAGATGAGCTGCAGATTGTTGAGCAGTAATGTTCCAGTGTAGCACCTGAAATTGTTGATGATGATGCCTGAGAAGACCTTGAGGATATAGAACCGCGTGATGAAAATTACAACGACGAAAAAGACCGCAAAATATGCCGATGCGTTCTGCACGGGTTGGTGTTCACCACCGACAATATCCATCGCGAGGTTGAGCACGGGCAGCCATCCTTTCTTGGTCACAAGCACAAAGATCGAACCCATGGCGCCGCTGATATTGTCAAAGTGCATACCAGCGAGGTTGCCCCATACGCGCGGCGTCAAGATACCCGTCTTGGTGTTCCAGAAAAAGCCTTCGCACTCGGTATGCGAAGCGACGCTCGGGTCATTGCACAGCGAAAACTTGCCCGCGAAAAACTGCATGCCGAGGGTCGCAAACGAATAGAATAGAAACAGCGTGATCACGACGCAGTAAAAGATCTGCCGCAGCGAATGCTTGAGCGCATCGATGATGACCCTAAACATCTTGACGCGGTAAAACACGCGCACGGGACCGAACGCGCGGCCGAGACGAAACAGCGTGACCATGGTCGAGCGAGGCAGTAGTAGAAGAAGGGAGCACCCCATGAGCACGACCATATTGAGCTGGTTCATGGGCGTCGACAGGTAGCTATTAGGCGTGAGCAGAAACCCGCGCGACACGACCTTGATAGTAAACTCGAACAGCATCACGGATGCAAACAGCACATCGGTGAGCTTGTTGAACTCTTGGATCAAGTTGCCGTACACGGGACTCTGGAGCGGGAGCAACACGGTGCGGATCACGATACACGTGAAAATGAACTTGTCGGTCTCCTTCTCGAGGCGCTTGCAGCGCAGCCGGAACCGCGAATGCGGTGGGAAGAGAAACAGCGAGACATCGGCCGTGATCCACTCGCCGCTGAAAAACCGACGAACTCGCCCACGGAGGCCAGGGCCAAAATCTTGAGTCTCGCCACTCGGCGCCGCCGTCGTGCGTCTGGGAGACCCAGTATCCAGGCGCGTATACTTAACGCCGTGGACCCGCGAAGACGATGAAACCCCAGTACCGCTACTCGCTCCGGAGCTGGTACCCTTCTGCCCGAATCCTTTGATTTTCAAAAAGTCAGACGTTGGCAAGATCTTCAGCAGCCGAAACGTCATCTCTTCGGTCGCCGACATCCCAATCTTGGCACGCTTCTCGGCACTGCCCGACAACGTCGCGTACATGATGTCGTTCTTGTACAAGTCGCTAAAATCTTGCAGGAAGGAGTACTCGTCAAAGTGGTGCACGCGCTGCATGATCAGCATACGGTCTTGAAACAAGTTGCTGAGCGTTCGCTTCTTCTCGTCTTCTTTCATGGCAAAATTGCGAAGCAGCACGACCAGCATGAAGTTTAAGACGATGTAGCTGCACAGCATGAAGTAGGCCATGTAGTACAACAGCGCGACGCCAAACGAACTCGCTGTGAGCGACGCGTAGAACACTTTCCACGTGTCTCCTCCACACGAGATCTTAAACAGCGTGAGCATGCTGTCGCCAAACGTGTTGAAATGGGATCGCATCGACAATGGGAATTTGCCACCAAACAAATTCATGCCGACGATCGCAAAAAGCGAGTTTATCATGAGGTGGAATGCCGTGAGACTGAGGAACGCTGGCACACTGGCGATCACGGCGTCGAGCACGTGGAGTAATTCGTTCTTTTTGCGGATCACGCGAAACGGCCGCACGAGTCGAAACAGGCGAAGCACGAAAATGGCGCGCGTGTACGTGTCGCTGTACAGCACGAGCGACGTCGCGAGGCAAATAAACTCGAAAAACGCGCACGTGAGAATGACAAAGTCGAGTCGGTTCCACGGGTTCTTGAGGTAGTTGACGAGCCCGCCAGCGCTTGCACACACGACGAAATATTCGGCCGTATACACGACAATCAACGCGTTCTCAGCCGTGTACAACTTGCTCGCATAGTCTTTGGCCATGCCATGGTACTCCATCGCAAACAGCAAGCTATTGAGAAACACGACGGCGTTCATGAAGTGTTCAAACACGGCCGAGTCGCAGATCGCATTTAGCCTTGCCATGACATCACCAGCCGGGTCGATCAGATAAAACACTTGGTCGCGGTGGAGTCGAATGCGAGAGAGAAACGTATCTTCGTGTTCGTTGGTCGCGAATAGCATCGAGTGGAGTACGCGGTCACGCATGCCAATGCGGTACGCTTGCCATTTTTCTAAAACCACGGCCACGATATCCGGAACATTCTTGGTTGCTGATGGGAACTGGAGTCGATGTTTCTTCTCGTAATTCTCCCATTGCAGTTTGCGTGCTTCCTTTTCGGCTTCGCTGTGGATCGTCACATCAAGGTAGCTGCCGCGCACGATGCCCACGAAAAGCGAAAGTATCATGTACGACACAAACACCATAAACCCGACAAAGTAGACGATCGCGAAGAATGACGACGCCTGCATCGCGCCATCGATTGCCGAGCCGAATCCCGAGCGAAGTGAGATGAGAAACAACGTGAGAAATGACGCCTGAAACGAATGGAACCCCGTGTACCCGTTGTTGGGCGCGGCCATCGCGACGCATTCATGCGGAGCTCTGCAACTTGAGGCGTCTTGGGGCGAGCAGTACCGTGTGGGTAGTGCGGCCGCGTATTCCTTGATATTTGATGGCTGGAAGATGGAGCTCGTCGACGGTGCTGCAGCGCTGACAGCGCAGCGGTGTTCGAGCGAATCGTTGAATAGGTACATGCCGAGAATTGCAAAGAGAAAGAGATAGTACCCGTAGCACAGCACGGCATTTGCGGCCATGGGCAGCGAACGCACAAATGTCTCGACGATTACCTGGAATCCTTTCCAATGCTTGAAAAGCCGTACACCACGAAAGAGCCGCAACGAAAGTAAGTTGAACCCGGCCAGCGATGTGCTTGGGAGCATTGCGAGCCAGCTGAGCAGCACCAAAACGAGGTCAAAGACGTCCCATTTGTGACGCAGCAATGGCCGTATTCCTTCAAGTCCGATGATCTTGGCAGTCTGCTCGACCGTGAGCAGTAGCAGCAGCGCGACTTCCAGCGGCGACAAATTCTCGGTCATTTTCGGCTTGGTATTCACGAGCAAGTGATCCGTCACGTCGAAGATGAATGGCCGCAATGCGATCGCGACCATGTTGACCACAACCACGACAACCACGACGACGTCAAACGATGGGTGCGAGACCAACTGGAAGCACCGCGTGGACCAGCCGTGCGGCAGCGCAATGTCGGCGGCGTCATTGTACAAATCGATCGTGCCCGAGAGATTCGCTTCGGACAAGAAAAACGATAGCGCGACGCGGCACGTCTCGGGGTCGTCAAACTCGACGTCGAACGTAAACAGCGGCGCCGCACCGACTTGCGCTGGTGCGAGCGGTCGGCGTTGGCTCGTGCTGTGGCTGCTGTCTGTTCCCGAGGTCTCGCTGTCGTCGTCGTCGGCGAACGGTGGCACCGATGAGAGCAACGAGAGACAGCACTCGTCGCTGAGTGGCAATGTCGTCGCCGGGTCGTCCAAGTACTTGATCGTGCGTATGAGGTTTGTGGTCTGTCGGCCGTCACGCACGGCGCATACGTCACTCAAGCGGATCTGCGCGCGGCGCTGCTGTCCGTGGCGCACGCGGTTCGTGTTGGTCCACACGAGCGAGACCTTGTCGCGCCGCAATTCGAGCAGACCGCGTAGCGGCTCGCCGCACTCGCCGTGGAAAAGTACAAACACGGCACCGTCGCGCAGTCGATCGCGGAACGTGTCGAGCCGCATTTCGTCGTCGTTGGCGCGGTGCATCGAAGAGAGAAGAAGAGAGTATACTGGACTCGTACGCGCTTAATCAAGCCGCGAATTGCGCGAGAGCGGGACAAGACGAGATGGCGGATGCGTCGGCGAATTGAGGAACGCGCAGTAGCGGCCGCTGAGGGCGTAGCGATGCCACAGGCGAGGCCAAATTTCCCTTCGTCCATTTCCACTCGCCCTCTGAATATAGCCCGCGGTCAGTTTCGCAATGGCAGATCTATTTTTGCCAATCCAAATGCCCTATTAGACATTTTAACCAATAGTATGCATTCATTCAAATTTGGTTTCCCGTGTTGGAGACGCGCGAAAAATATCCCTTCACGCACCACTGTGAGTCTACGTATGGGAAGTTGCGATTATGGGAACGCTACGTACATTCACGTGCACGCTTCATGAGACGATTCGCGCGCGATTGGATGGCCTGGCGGAAATCCGCGTTGATTGCTCTCTTAAACGCGGTGCCGCTCGAGTCCCATGGCGTCCAATGGTCGGCGCAAAGGCCCGCCAACCGGAGCGCCCATTCCGGCGGCAGTAGCGGCTTCTTCTTCTTTTTCTTCTTTGGCGTCGCGCAGCCAGTCGCTGCCGCAGCTGCAAGTCGGTAATGCACACCATGTGAGTACCGTATCATCATCATCAGATGAGTACGCCAACCGTAGCGCCAGCGCCGCACCAACGACCACGTCAAAATGCCGCGGCGATTTCTGTCGCGTCGCGCCGTCGTCGCTGCGTGGCCTGTACGGCGCACGACCAGGCCAAGACACGAACAAGGACCCCGATGGAAGCGGAAGCGAAGATAGCGCGGAGAGCGACGTGGCGCGCATGCGGCGAAGCGTCTCCCGAGATCGAGATCTTGTGCTTCCGGACGACGGACGCCGCTTCAAGATTGGCAACAACAATTTGCTATTGGCCAAGGCCGAGATGGCGCGTATCGTGGGGACTTTCGCTAGCGTCCAGCAGGCAAGCGACGCCGGTGAGCGCGCGCTGCAGTGGCAAGAGGCCGACAATGCCCATCGCATGGAGCTCGGCCGCGCCAACCCGAGTGCGTTTTACAAGCAGATCTCCGTGTGCCGCAACTGCCACGGCATCTATGGTGACCTCGCACGGTTTCGCGAGCGTGGGTTTCGATGGGACACTGCTGTCTCACAACAAAAGAGTGCGTGGATGACAGCAGTGCAAGAAAGCGGGACCCAGAAGAAGAAGACGACAACGACAACGACAACTGAGCGCACGCACGCCGGAAGAAGAGACGCGCCGCGAGATGCGACGTCCGAAGAGGATGCGGCGCGCCAGTATGACCGCCTCTTTCTCGAGGAACTCGCCAAGCACGAAGCACAGGTGGACGGTCCATTCCAGCAAGTGGGTTTCAGTGCACGCTCTGAAAAGGAAATTGATACCGGGAGACGGCGCGCCTCGGTCGATGCATTACCAGCTCTCCTCTCGTCGGGTGGCTCGGCTGTGGGGAAGAAGGAAAAGCCGACGTCCATCTTGACGCAGTCCTTCGAGTGCGACGATCCAGTGGGCAACCAACAGCATCTCGCTGTGAAGGCGAGCGCCCACCAGCCCGAAGACAAGGCGACCGCACGACTCGAGAGTGTTATCTACCAACTGCGTCAAGATCTCGCCAACGAGCAGGCCGTCGGGAAACGAGTTGACGCGCAACGCCAGCTACTCGAGCAAAAGCTGTCGCAGCACCATCGCGAGATGCAAGACAAGGAGGACTCCTTTCGTAAGCAGTTGCTGCAGGCCGAGCTTGAGAAGACGATGCAGCCGAGCTCGTATGTGGGTGGATCCCCAGCATTACAGAGCAGCTCGGCCAGCGATGTTGGCGAGCTCATCGAAACCATCGACGCGCTCAATCATCAACTCCACGACGCTAACGACGCAAGCGAGAAAGTGCGACGCGAACTGCTTCAGAACCATCAATGTGAGGTTAAACGCGTGCATGAAAAATATCAGCTCGAGATGGAGTCCTTACGGCTGAGCGAGTACACGGCCAAGGAGCAGACTGAAGCATCGCACGCGCAAATGAACCAGTGGCAACACGAAGCGCAAATCGCCATGTCTCAAGCCAAGAGTGCTCGTGCGGCACTAGATGATTTGACCAAGTCGCGGGTACCGCAGCTCGAAGAAAAGAACCAACGGCTAGAGCGGCAGCTCGCCGATTTACTCAAGGCCAAACCAACCAATGCGACAACTGCGTCCGCATCAGCGGCGAAGGGTAGTTCGTGCGTGCAAGACATAGCCGCCGTGGAGAAGCATCTCACCAACAAGATCGACTACCTCAAGGCCCAGTTGGCGTCCGAGATCAAGTGTAAAGAAGAACTCGGTTCCCATTTGGCGGGCATCACGGCGTCGATGGAGGCGCTTAGGAAAGAGAAGCGTCAGGCGCTCGCCGACCAGGAAGAGGCCCACAAGCGTCATCTCGAGCGACTCGAGGTCAACGTAGCCCAAGAAAAGGAAGTGCTCACCACGCAGCAAGCGAGTCTACAGGGCAAGATCACGACGTTGCAGGCCAATGTCACTGATCTTGTGCAAGACGTCGCAATGTGGAAATCGAGAGAGGCCAATACCAAGCTTGCGGTCGAGAAAATGGCCGAGGAGAACGTGCGTCTCACGCGACAGATTGTGGACTTGGAAGGCCATGTCGAGGCGTTGCAAGACGAGCGAAAGCGAGACGGCAGTATGGGCGTGAAGAATGCAAACGACGAGACCCAACGCATGCAGATGGAGGCATTGCTGCGTCGCCTCGACAATGAGCGCCAGTATCTGAAGAATCAAGTGGACAATGAAGCCGAGCTGAAGATCCAGAGCCAACAAAAAGTCCACGTCCTGGAAGAGGAGCTGCGCGAGCTGAGGGCGACCACGGACGAACTAACCAAGATGGTGGACTACAAGATCCGAACGCTGCAAACAGAAAAGAGTCAACTGGAGCGCCAATTGCGAGATGACAAGGCCACGCTGGAGGAAAGCAAGCTCCTGCTGACGCGGCAGCTTAAAGATTCGCAAGTCAAGTGTCTCCAGATGCGAGAGCAGTCGCTTCTCCATAAGGATGAGCTGGAGAAGGCGCTTATTGAGTCGAGCGACGCACGTGCCCAACTGATTGCTGCCAGGGATGAGACTTTGAAGGAGAAAGACTACGGGAAAGCCGCGAACGAACGCATGTCCAAGGCGCTTGCAACCATCAAGGGATCACTCAAGGCCATGGAGGACGAAAAGAATTTGAGAATCAGTCGCCTCGACGACGAGAACAAGGCCTACATGCAGAAGCTCGCGAAGACACAGGGCGATCTGCTCGTGCTCGAGACCAAATGGAGCGAAGACAAGCAAGCGAGTCGCCGCCAGTTCGCGCTTGCACGCTTTGTCTCGGTTGTCAGTTCGAAGTTGGAGAACCGGTTTATTGCCGCCAAGGCAAATGCCTTCTGGCAACTTCAGTTGCTTTCAACAACGACCACACTAAAGGAGACGCTGACTGTAGCCCTCCGTCGAGAAATGGTCGAGCGAGAGAGTGCGTTACGTAACGACTGTATGGACAAGTGCGACGAGCTCACAAAATCTCTTCACGCTGAACGTGTGGAGGCACTGGCGCAAGCGGATGCGATTCGCGCGCGAGAGAAAGAAGAACTGCAGCAGTACTATGAGCAGGAGCGATCCCAGCTGGAAGAAGATCTGCAGCATATCCACGCACGCCAAATACACGAGTTAGAAGAGCAGTACGAAGAGACACTCCGGGCGGTCGATGTGCAGTCCGCGGCAGCATTAGGCGCGTTTCAAGGACGTTGTGACGAGCTGGAGCAAGAACGTAACGAAGCACGCATTGCAATCGCTGAGATGCGGACGAGATGCGAACAGATCGGAGCGACGGTGGAGTCGAAGCAACAGATTGCATTGGCTGAGCTGGTGGAGCACCAACGGTTGTGGGAGCAGGAGAAGGAAGGCATTCTCGCCCGGCATGCGCAAGATCTTCTTGACCGTGAGAACTTGGCAGAATACCGACGTCGTGAACTGAACGGAGCCCATGAGAAGGCGCTTGCCGACGGTCTTCACGTGGCTAATAAACACCACACGAAGGAACTGGATCACATCCGCGCTGACCTTGAACGCACAAGTGCAGAAACAATCGATCTCCTGCAGAACGAGCATCTACGAGAACTTCAAGCACTCAAGGGCGTACATGCGAGCGAGCTTGATCGAGAGAAACAGGAGCTCGTGGAGAGACTTCAAAGAGAACTCGAGCAAGAGCGTGCCAAGCACGATACGGCATTGAGGAGCGCGCTAGAGCGAGTCGAAACGAAGACGCACGGCCATCTGGAGACGCTTCAGAAGGACATGAATGACCGCAAGGCCAACGCGCTCCTGCAGTGCACTGCCAAGTGGCAACAGGCCATGGAAGACCTCCAGGCACGACTCGAGATCGAAAAGAAAGTTGCGTACGAAAGTGGGTTGCAAGACCGCGAGAATGAGTGGCAGCAAGCCGCTCTTCAGATCAAGCACAAGCAGAAGGAAGAACTCGACAATGTCCAGAACGAGGCCGTGCGAGCGATTCGGGCAGCCGAGGAGCGCCACCGCATGTTGCTGCAGTCGCAAGTCGCGCTGATGCGGAAGGAGCTGGAAGAGAAGCAACGGGCAGAGATTGCAGCGGAACGAGCCAATATCGTCGCAAACGAGATGGCTCGAAGCCAATGCGAGCTTGAGACGGCATTGAAAGAACAGGAAGCTGCGTTGCGCTCACGGTTTCGCGACGAGATGCAAAGTCTTCGCGAAGAGCTCACCGATGAGCGTAACTCCGACATGAAGCGCCTGGAAGAGAATAGGATTCGAGAGAAAGAAGAACTCGAACGGTGGCATGAACAAGAGCGAATGGAAGCCATGAAGGAGCTGGAGGGCGACTGGACGACCAAGCTCGAGCGACTTCGCGCCGAGAAAGCGTCCGAACTTTCTTTAAAGCTGGAGGAACAACAAGAGCTACTCTTGAAGCAACTCTCGGATGCACGTCATGAAATGGAGAACGCGTTCCGTGGCGAGCTGGACGCCAAACTGAAAGCGCAAGAGGAGCTATTGCTCAACGACCAAGAAGATGCGATCAACCAGGTGCAAGAAGACTCGGAACGGCTCATCGAGCAGGTCGAAATCGCAATGGGCGATCTGAAAAAGCAAAAAGAAGCTTTAGAGAATGAGCTGACACGGCTGAGAGGCGCGCTGGAGCAGGCCGAAGATGCGCATTTCGACATGGAAGAACACCTCCAGAAGCAGCAAAAATCCATGGCGTTCCAGCTGCTGGTGGTCCTCATGCACGCCAAGAGATCACTGGCCAATGGAACCCACGCCCACACGTCGCAGATGATGGAACTTCAGTCCAAGCATGATCATCTCGACGCCACGGTGCAGCGAGACAAGCGCCAGTGGGAACGCGATCTCGCGCAGGTGCGCGAAACCTGGTCGCTGCTGCAGTCGCGCCACGGCGAGATGCTGCAGACGCTGACGAATTACAAGCGCGACGAATTGGTCGCGCATCGCAGTGCGAGTGCAGTGCTGTCCAACGAAGTTTCGATCGTGATGAAGCAAATGGACGAAGTCAACGAGATGAAATTGACCCTCGAAAAGGAGATCGAGCAACTCCAGACAGAAGCCCACAGTGTCGAAGCGAGCCTGCGACAACTGATTTCGTCCTCCTCCTCGTCCTCGAGCTTGTCCTCCTCAGCTCTTGGCGGTGATGGCAGTCTGAACATGGCCGTCGTGGCCAAGAAGCGACGTCTCAACGAAGAATTCGAGGCGCTGCTGGAACACGTCGAACGCAAGAAGAGCGACATCCGAAATATCGACAAGACGCTCTCGTCGCTGCGGCAGCGGCGAGAAGAAAAGGAACGCGAGCTCAAGGCCATGGAGCGCAAGCTCGTCGAGATTCTGGTCGGTCAGCAAAAGCAAATGCTGGCGCTGCTCAATGCCACGCGCGAAGTCGCGCTGCCAATCGGAATGGTGGCCGTTCCAGCGACGTGAGCCACAAATGCTTCCTCTCTATATTGTATTGAGTGACGCACGGTCCCCACATTACGACGACTCGCTACTGCCACCTTCAGCCATAGCAGCCTTTTCTTCTTCCCATCGCTTGCGCGCTTCTGTCTCGACAATGATGCGCACCTACAGATCCCAGCATTGATGAGAAGTCGTCCACACCACCCAAACGAGATGACAAACGTACCCGACGCTCTTCGAGGAATTTGGACTGCAAGTAGAAGCCGTAGTAGGCGCCGCCGAGACCGCCAACGAGCGCAAACATGGCGCGTCCCACAGAGCTTCCGCCGCCGACGTTGACGCCGCCGCGCGTCGGGGGCGTGTAGCCGCCCGGACTCGGTGTCATCGTCGTCATGAAGCGCGTAGTGTTCATATTTTCTGAGGAGCTCTTTTGGTGATGGCTTATGGCATCGAAATAGAAGGACCGTCTTCTAATGGGTCTTTTACAGTACATCACAAATGGGAAATTTACAAAAATGGGACCCCCGAGATCGAGATCTTTTGGGCGTGAAAGGACACGACGCAAAAAGATACTGGTGCATGCAGCGCCTGGTGGCGACGGGCCGCGTTGCGACGGCTCGCTGCTACGGATGGCCGTTCATTGGCGACTGGGCAGAGCGACGCAACCTGCTGGAAATTGTGAGATCCGCTTGTTTGACTGTGGGGGATTAGTTGAGCAATATCAAGAAAGTTCAAGGGGAGACGCCGGGACCACACAGCATTGACTCATTCTCCATTCTGCGGCACACGAACCACACCAGCTCTGCCCCCCTCCGCTTCCCTCCCTTTCTGACGAATCCGCAATGGTCTGGTCACCGCTTCGCTCGCTGCTCGCTTGTGCCGGCCTCGTCGGCGTCGCCTCGGCCGCTGACCCGTGGGGCTACCAAGAAGACAATGCCGTGCAGCGCGGGCCGTCGCGCTGGAGTGAGATCAATCCGGCGTGCGGCGGCAGCCACCAATCGCCTGTGAACCTCGTGTACAACGGCGACGACATTGTGAACTTGTGGAACACGACCCAAGTCGCACCGCTCAAGTTTATGGGCGACTGCAAGCACTTCAACTTGAAGACGCTCGAAGACTTATACAAGTGGGAGTTCAGCGGCGACAACGGTGAGTCATAGATATCCACCACTCTTTATGGATCGTACTAAGTCTTTTGGGTGCGGGTTTGTAGCCTGCAAGGTCGCGCTCACGCTCGAGGGCGGCAAGACGTACACGCTCGCGCAGTACCACGTGCACACCAAGTCAGAGCACACGATCTACGACCACCACTACAATGGCGAGATCCACTTTGTCCACAAGGAGGACGGCGGCAGCGGACTACTGGTCACGGGTATGCTGCTCAGTGTCAAGCCAGATGTGGATGAGAACGCGTGGATCGAGAACGTGTGGCAGACCATGGACCATGGCGACGAGAACGGCCCCGTGCCCGTCGACCTTTCGTGAGATTTGTCGGCTTTGGCCTGTGCGGCTTGGCGTTCCTCCTACTAACTCATTGGTTTTGCTTGGCAAGCGTCAACTACGTGGACTTGCTCAATGCCGTTGTGGCCAAGAGCCACTTGTTCAACTACCAGGGCAGCCTCACGACGCCGCCGTGCAGTGAGATCGTCAACTGGTGGGTCATCAACAACCCGCTCCACATCACGATGGCCGAGTACGAGCGCCTCGCGGAAAAGTACAAGGAGCGCCCGGCGACCGACCACGGCCGCGATAACCGCCCGACGCAGCCGCTCAACGGCCGCAAGGTCCTCTACTACTGAGCGTGCCCCGCAGCGCCTCCATGTTAGCTCACGGAACATCCTTGCGTTCCAAAGACCCCCGCGTGGCTCCGTGTTCTCGACTCTCTATACCCTCCAAGCAGTGGCAAAAATGACAAATATGTACACACTGGATTTCAACTTGGTATTGCATTTACGTTATGAAAAACTTTCGCTGCCGGACAAACCGCATCAATGCCGCGGTCATATCGGGCAGGCAAATCAGGAATGATGGTCGCACGACCTTTGAAGATCTCTGGATCTTGATGACGTAGACTTTGTGCGACCTTCATTCCTGACAGGTCCCATCCTCCATCTGCTGCCCAATGATGGATGACAGGGAGCACCCGACAACAGACTCGTACTGCAGTCAACACTTCCGGGACCACGTTCAAGAACGCAAGTCCATTCAACGATGGCGGCAGCACGCATCGCGACCAAGACGCTCGGCAGCGGCCGCACGATCCCCGTGCTTGGACTCGGCGTGTACCAGAGCGAGCCGGGTGCCGAGACCTACAATGCCGTGCTGAGCGCGCTCCAAATGGGCTACCGCCACATCGACACGGCGCAGTTTTACCGCAACGAGGGCGACGTCGGCAAAGCCATTCGCGACTCGGGAGTGCCCCGCGAAGAGATCTTTGTGACCAGCAAGCACTTTGCGCGCACGTGGAGCTATGACGACGCACTCGCGATTGTCAGGGAGAGCGTCTCGAAAATTGGTGGCGGGTACATTGACTTGTACTTGCTCCACGCGCCTGGGCGTCCCGAGGGCCGCGCTGACGCGTGGCGCGCGCTCGAGGACGCGCAGTCGCAGGGTCTGCTTCGGGACATTGGTGTGTCCAACTATGGCGAGGGCCACTTGGAGGCATTGGCCGAGACCTGGCGTGTCAAGCCGTCGGTGAACCAGATTGAACTGCACCCGTGGCTGACGCGTGAGCAGCTCTGCAAGTACTGCGCCGAGCAGGGCATCCATCTCCAAGCGTACTCGCCGCTTGTGCAAGCGAAAAAGATGAAGGACAAGACGCTGAACGAGATTGCGCAGCAGGCCAACGCCACGCCAGCGCAGGTGCTGATCGCGTGGAGTCTCGCAAAGAACTTTATCACGATCCCCAAGTCGGTCAAGCCGCATCGTCAGCAAGAGAACCTCGACGCCTACAATGTCCAGCTAAGCGAGACCCAAGTCGCGACACTGGACGCGCTCGACGAGTACTTTGTCACGGGCTGGGACCCAATCAAAGATCATCCCGTGCGCAGCAGTCTGTGATCTACACTCTCAGACTCTCGAAGGCCGAGGCATTGTGAAGTGCTACGAGCTCGAATAGTACAGAGTAATGTTCGATTGCAGTTGGTGATAGAACGGTGTTTATTACAGGGTCTTTCGTGCCAGCAAGGTAATCCGAGTTTAGTACTGCGTAACGTACGCCAATACACCACATCTTCATCGCCATTATCCCACACGGCCAGCGCTCGTCTTTAGACATCGACAGGAGCGTCCTGCGAGGTTGGCGTTCAGTGGGCGCCATCATCAACCTCGTTGTAGCCATTCCCGGCGGACAAGACCTCGACGGAGAGATCGCCTCCACTGATTGGACAAAGTACGGGCCAAAATCTGACCAATCATGACCGATTCGGATGGTCTGCGTCATCCACAGTCAACAGCCGCATCTTCGGGAGGGGAGTTCTTTGTCCGCTCCGAAAAGCTCACATTTCAACAGCCCCCGCCAAGCGCAAGTGACTTTCCTCTCCTCCATCTCCACACCCACAACCATGGCGGCTCCTATCGCGACCAAGACCCTCCCAAGCGGCCACAAGATCCCAGTCATTGGTCTTGGTGTCTACCAGAGCGAACCCGGTGCCGAGACCTACAACGCCGTGCTCAGAGCGCTCAAGCTCGGGTACCGCCACGTCGACACGGCGCAGTTCTACCGCAACGAAGCCGACGTTGGCAGGGCGATTGCCGACGCTGGACTCAAGCGCGAAGAGGTCTTTGTGACCAGCAAGTACGTTACAATGGACAGCTGGAACTACGACACGGTTCTGGCCGCGATCAAGGCGAGCGTCGAGCGTATTGGCGGCGGGTACATTGATCTGTACTTGCTCCACGCACCGGGCAGCCCCGAGGGCCGTGCCGATGCGTGGCGTGCGCTCGAGGACGCGCAGTCGCAAGGTTTGCTGCGCGACATTGGCGTGTCCAACTACAGTGAAGCGCACTTGAAGAAGCTCGCACAAACGTGGCGTGTCAAGCCGGCCGTGAACCAGATTGAACTCCACCCGTGGCTCACGCGGGCCGAGCTCGTCAAGTACCACGAGGCCGAAGGCATTTTGCTTGAGGCGTACTCGCCGCTCGCCAAGGCGTACAAGCTTAAGGATCCGGTCGTGACCGCGATTGCCGAGGAGACCAACGCGGCGCCAGCGCAGGTCTTGGTCGCGTGGAGTCTCGCCAAAGACTTTATCACGCTGCCCAAGTCGGTGAACCCAGAGCGCCAGCAGTCCAACTTGGACGCGTACAAAGTTAAGCTCTCGCCCGAGCAAATCGCCAAGTTGGACGCGCTTGACGAATACTTGGTCACTGGCTGGGACCCGATCAAGCAACATGCGGTGTAGAAAGCCTCCGTCGACGGCGTGGGTTGGGATAGCAGCCCATTGAGTGTGCGATGGTCGCAATACTGCGATCAACAGAGTAGTCCAATAATGGCTTTAGCAATCATTTATACCGCTCGCTTTGCGCTGAAATACTACGTAATAGTGGTTCTCACGGTTCGTAGGTAGGTAAAAGTAGGCAAAACTAGCCAATCAGAGCGTACCTTCAGAATACCTACAGCGCACTTTTTTTCACACGTTTGCCTCCAGCGAAAAACGCTGAAGGTTCGCGTGGAGATCTGCAGGTATTTTTGATTGGCTAAATATTTGTACTGATCGGTGTGTTTGGACAAGACGCTTTTCGCCCCCAAAGCGCGACGCTCTCAAGTGGAAAATGAAAAGCGCAGAGCAACATGCAGATTTCTGCAGACAACTGACGCTCACGGTTGGAAGGTGGTAGGTGTGATCTGATTGGCTAGTTTTACCTGCCTACAAAGTACCTGCCTGCGAACCGTGAGAACCACTATTTAGTGATTCTCACGGTTCGCAGGCAGGTCGCTTTGCGCTGAAATACTACATAATATGTAGTATTTCAGCGCAAAGCGAGCGGTATCAACAATTGCTAAAGCAGAAAAAGAGGGTGACCATTGCAATTATTGTTGCAACAGCAGTAATACCGGTTACGATACAGTTTGTAGCGTCACTTCTTTTTGCCTCTTATAAACAATATATCTGAGAATCCAATGATGCTCTATATTTTGACAAATTAAATCTAAAACAATATAAGCTGTCAAGGTCAATATATCAGGGCGGTGCTTAGAGGCGCTACAAACTGTACCGTAGCTCACAATTTGAGATTCACAAAGTCGCTCGATTCACGAGACGAGCAACCTCCACCAGGTCCAAGTGCACGTCGCTGGTGTGCTCACTCCTCGGGGTTGATTATGCCTCTACCGAGCAGCGCTGCCGTTCCCAGAACGCGACGATGCCTTTCATGTGCCAGCCGATACGATTCTCACGTCTGGAAGCCTGAGCAGCATGCCCAGCGACCAACCCTTGGAGACCAGCAAATGCTGGAGCATTTGTTCACAGGATACCAACAGGAGCTTTTTCTTCGAGTGTCGCATAGGACATGTCGTGTGGGTTTTGTCTCCCTAGTAGGGAGTCCCTACATCTCGACGCGATAATCCGAGTTTAGTCCAGTGCCGAGTACTGTACCCACTGCACAATGTCATCATCATTATGAACTCACTTGTCTCCGCTCGTCTTTATGTGGACGAGCGCAGGAGGGTCCAACGATGATGGCGTCCTGCGATCGCCATCATCACCCCCCCCGGTGTATCCATGTCTGGATTCCTCAATTGATTGGGCGCAATGAGACTACGAATTAGATCAATTGGGCAGAACATGACCGACCACCACCAACAGCGTCACCTGCCGATGGAGTGGCAGTGCTCCGGTTCGCCTGCTTTCATGTTCGCAGAGCTCACTTTCCAACTTTCAACCTAAAGCACAAGCGACTCTCCTCTCCTCAACAACCAAACCATGGCGGCTCCTATCGCGACGAAGACCCTCCCAAGCGGCCACAAGATCCCAGTCATTGGTCTTGGTGTCTTTGAGAGCGAACCGGGCGCCGAGACCTACAATGCCGTGCTCAGCGCGCTCAAGCTCGGGTACCGCCACGTCGACACGGCGCAGTTCTACCGCAACGAAGCCGACGTTGGCAGGGCGATTGCCGACGCTGGACTCA
>JAADVC010000474.1:0-20252 GCA_023334575.1 Pythium volutum
CCCCCCCCCCCCCCCCCCCCCAGTCGTGGATTGGCAGAGCGTCCAGTGGCATGGTGGCCTTGTACGCAGCGGCGTCACCTCTGTGCGAGTCCCATAATATATCAACGGTAGCGAACCCCCATGTGACTCGGCATCAATTGCGTACCGCATCCACGAAGCAGATGCATGGCGATGCGTCAATCAGTTGCCATTGCCAACCGTCTCGTTTGTCATGGCACCCATGTACCATCATTCCTCATTTCATCTACCATCATTCTAAGGGGAGATGGAGCTCCTCACTTTTCGGGTGTGAAATGAAGAAAAGCTGCGTCTCGGCGCGGCAGTTTTCGACGGGCAACGAACAACCACAACGCACCAAAACCAGAGAGGACCGCACCACACTAGGAAGCAATGTCGCGCGTGGCGTACACCGTGCTCTTCTTTGCCAACACGATTGTGGCGTCGCAGCTGCGCGTGTATGGATCTTGTGCGTTCATGGTCGCTCTCATCATCCTTCTGGACACTTGGCTCACGCGAATGCTCTCTCTCTCTCTCTCTCTCTCTCTGGTAGACGTGGCGCGCTACTTTAGCTCCATGTTTCCAAGCTTGGTCGCTGGCTGCGAAGCCTACGAGGACGCCGGCGCGTGCTTCGGCAACCAGCTCGTCTATCGGTACAAAACACTGTGGATTGTCCCCGCAGACCCCACAACGACTGACAATTGGTATCGGTTAGCATGAGCTTTAGTATGGGCTGCTTCTTTGTGCTCACGGGGCTGCTAAGCATCGCGCTCGCGCGCGGCTTTGAGAATTGCTGCTGCCTGCTGCTGTTCCAGATCCCGTTCTACGTGGGCATGCTCTTCACGTCGCTCTTCATCTCCAACTGTACGTCAGCCAGTCACTCTCTCTCTCTCTCCGTCTCTCTTGCATTTCGCTAACTGTTTGAAATAGCCTTCTTTGATGGATACGCCGACGTCGCGCGGGTCGCGTCCGCTGGATTCATCATCCTGCAGATCGTGATCATCGTCGACTGTGCCCGTACGTTGTGCCCGCGCAGTCTCTTTTTTCGAGCATGAAACTAACTGAGCGGTATACTGTATGCACAGACAAGCTGCGCGACTTTTTCCTGTCCAAGATGGAGGACTCGGACCGCGACGATGAGGCCCGCCAGGCGCTGCTCGAGTCCAACTACGAGAACCTCGGCGAAGCCGACACGGCCAAGCCTTCGAAATGGTACCAGTCCCATTTTTTCTATGGGGCTAATAAACCTGTAATGCTCAACTTAGCTTGTCTATGTATTGCAGGGAGGCCGCATATCTCGCCGTGGTTTTCGTGCTGACGGCGATGGCGATTGGTGGACTCATGATGCTCTTTAAACTCTACGCCGGCTGTGAGCTCAACGTCACGTTCCTCTCGATCACCATCTTTGTCATGATCTTCCTCACAGTCTTGAGCGGTACGTCTAACCGCCAGACCCCCATGGCGCTCTTTACCAAGGCTCTGATTATCTATATGGGGAATTTGTACGCTAGTGCTCTCGTGGGTCAATGTGGGTCTGCTGCCGTCCACGGCCGTGTCGTGCTACTTGGTCTTCATGTGCTACCAGGCCGTCCACTCGAACCCAGACGAGACCTGTACATTCGTCGATACAACGTCCACGAATAGCGTCCACCAAAGCGCATTTCTGAGCGCTGCGCTCGCCGCGCTCACGATCACGTGGACGAGCTGGCGCATGTCGGCGACCAAGACCAATTTGCTTTCGCTCTCGCCGTCGTCGTCCCGACCACTCGTGGCCAAGCACGAACCCCTTGATGATGATGATGTGATTGTTACCAAGGAAGAGACCGCTGCTGGCCATGGCGCTGTGCCCGAGAGCCAGTACCACTTGCTCATGGTGCTCTCGTGCTTTTACATGGCCATGGTGCTCACGGACTGGGGCTCGTCCACGGGGTACGTTCGTTCTTTCTCTATTGTGGATATGTATGTATCAATCTAATCACGATTTGGGGATATGTGTCTTATTTTTTAGAACCGATACCGTCGATGAAAAGGCCCTCACCATGTGGGTCAAGATCGTGTCGCAATGGGTCGCCGCGGCCGTGTACCTGTGGACGCTGATCGCGCCAAGCATCCTGACGGACCGTGAATTCGGACCAACGTACTAGTAGGAAGAATTTTTTGTCCTATTTCGCATTGTGGATAAATACTCCAGTCTGAGACTCTCCAATTCCTTCCTGCGGTCGTCTCACTTGCGCCGTCCACGCTGGTCAAGCCGCTGTCGCTTCCGGCGGCTTGGTGGTGGGCGATGACCGCTCGCAACGGCCACACGGAGCTTGGTGCCATTGCACATCGTGCCGTCCAGCTTACTGGCGGCCTCGGCCGCGAGCCGCGGCGCGCCAAAGTCCACGACAAACGCCAGGCCGTCTCGCGCCTCCTTGCTAAAGCCTACGACACCGGGGCATTCCTGGAGAGCCGTCATCAAGCACGACAAATCGAGCGGACGCGAACTCGAGACAAACACGGACGTCATCGCTGGGAGAGACGACGCGTTTGGGAACGCTGTTGCATGTGTGGGTGGCTCCCAAGCGTTTTCGTTGTAGTCTGAAGGCATGGGCGAGCCGCCTTCGCCGGGCCACATGGGGTACATGCCATCGTATCCCCAGGGCGGTGGCTGGTCGCTATAACTTCCATGCGGATAGAAAGGAGGTGGGTGTTGACGGTAGCCGTGGTGCGCGTGCGGGTGGCCTGATGCGCCGTACGGGTACGGCTGACCAAACTGAAAGTACCCATAGGGCGAAGGCGGTGGAGGGCCAGCTTGTAGAGGGCCAAACACGGCTTCAGCCTCTGCGGGTGATCGATGAAGAGGATAGAACGGCGCCTGCTCGTCGTACGCTTCATCGGCCGAGACTGCATTAGCCATCGGAGCCAGTGGCCCATTGGGGAGCTGCTCGCTGGAGCCGCTCATCAAATGCGCAAACCGCGCCTCGACAAAACCCAGATCGCCATCTTCTCCTCGATGGGGATACCTGCTTGGTGGAGCGGGTACCGAGGATCCACTCGCGACGGATCCATGGGCCGTGCTAAACAGCGCCGGGTCGGCAATCGCAATGGCCTGGAGAGTCTTGCTTGACCCCACGGGGAACTCGCTATTGTGGAGTCGCCGCGACGCGGCCTGCGCAAATTCTTCCGTCTCAAACTTGACAAACGCAACGCCCTGCGACTCGCCCGTGCTGCGATACGTCTTGATATCCATAAACTCCATGCCGCCGCACGCTGTCGCACAGGACGAAATGGCTTCTTTTGCGAGCGTACGGTCGTACAAGATCATGAGCCAGCAATTGTCGCTGAGGTCGTGTGGGATCGAGTGGGACGAGAGCTCGGCTTCCGGAGCTGCCACTTCACTAGAGGTCGATTCGCCCGCCGCAGCATTAGCCGTACCAATTCTTGCCTGTCCATTGCTGGGCTGAGGAAAGGCGAGACGTGGAGGCGATGGCTCGTCACTGTCGGCATACGCCAGCTACAGATACGGTAGAGTTTCATCGTCAGATACAGGGAATTATCAGACGGAGCGTATATCACGTACTTTCATCATGCCGTGGTCGTCGCCTTCATTATCCTCTAGAAACGACGCTAGCACAGACCGCGCGGCCTCGGGCGTTGCATAGTTGACGTACGCCATGGTCTTCACCCGACCAAAGCTCTTGATCACGTGCACGTGGTCAAACTGCTCGTAGACTGAAAACATGGCCTCCAACGCTTGCAGCGTAAACTGGAAACCAAACCAGTTAGCCATCATCATAAAACTCATTCAACCAAAACACAATCTGTTTTACCTTGACTGTGGACGTGAAAAAGAGCTTGGCCCGTGGTCCTGTGCGTCGTCGTCGCACAGACAGCGGCGGTGGCGCCATGGTCGGGACAAAGATTGGTGTGACTGGACGAAACGACGGGACCGCCTGGAAAGTCGGAAGCGACGACGACGAGGACGAAGCCGACGAGCGCCGACTGCACCGCTTCTTTGATGTCACGGGGGACGAGATCCCGGCCGGAGAGAGACTTAATTCACTGAGGTCCGACAGCCGCCGACGCGCGTGGGCGCCGCTGTCCGGTACCCTTCTATCGGACTCGTCGGGCTCGATATTACAGCGCTTGCGCCGCCCCACGCTGGCATCGGACGCGTCGTCGACACTCGAGTCGCTCTCCTCCACCGGCACGCGACGGCGGTCGTTTACAGTCAGTAGAACCGGCGGGCGATTGGGCGTCGCCTGTGCGGCCGTCGTGCGCTGCGCCTTGAGCTTGGACGGACGCACTGTCTCACATTCCCCACTGGTGGCTGAGATCACTTCGTCATTCGTCCTTCTGCCTGCTCTGCATTCGATGGCCGGTCGAGTTAATGCCGTCGGCGCCTTTCGCTTTGCCGCGGCGGGCACCGCTACCGGCACGACACTGGGTTTCTCCGTCTTGTCACTCGTGTCTTCACTCTCTTCACTGTGGAGCCGCTCAATCTGCGCGATGATTCCACCCAGCACATCGGCAATTTCTTCCTCTGGTGATCGCACCACGAGCAACTTGGCAAACGGCGTGGCACTGCGCTTCCAGAGCTTGGGGATGCCTGCCAGTGCTGTACTGGGAGGCGACGACCGCTGTCGTTTCCCGTGGAACGAACTCCCATCAGTGGCACTGCCGTCGCCGCCCTGCTCGTCGCTGTCGTCCTGTGAGTGCTGATTACGCTTGAGCTTGCCGGGCTGCGTCTTGGCGGTGGTCGACGTCCCCACGGATGGCCGGGATTTCTCTCGTGCTACCGTGACCTAAACAAAACCCAAGTCAATTAAGCTGGTCGCTGCATATCCCTATTAGGGGCATATGAATGGACCTTGAGAATGTGGCCATCACTGAGCGTGGTCTTGTCGAATCGCTTGATAGCCTCGTCGGCACTCGCCGGATCCTCGTATTGTAAGAACGCAAAGCCCTATGACATATATTCACACCCGCTTAGAACATACTACGGGTATGGAGCTCCAAGAGAACAGAGAACACTTGTAAGCTTACGCGAGACTTGTTGCTGCGGTCGGTCGCAAGGTTCAGCTGGCGGATCGCGCCGCACGCGGCAAAGAGTTCGCGCACTTGCTCAACCTTGCGGTCGCGTCCGCACACGATAAACAGACGAGGCGATTCACTGGTCGATGTTCTATCCGTTGATGCCATTGGTGGTTCCGTAGGCTTTGTCGTTGTGACGCTATCGCCCGCCGACGCCGGCGGGGCCGCCACGGCGTTCTCCATACTCGGCTTGGGAAGTATCCGTTCGGAACACTTTAGTTTGAGGGCTTCTATTCTGCCGATTCCCAAAACAAGGTATAGAAAGCTCATGAATTACAAAATAAGACTAGAAGTCGCGATTTTCCCCCGTCCAACTGTGACATCCAGGAGAAACGTTTCCCTTCATTCTTCCAATATTGGGGGCGGTGACCAGAAAATTGATCGTGATTTCTGCGCTCGCTTCAAGCCGCGATATCTCTTTCCCCAGCTTTCGCTTGGCGGACACCGACGGCGCATCGTGTAGCGCCGGGTCTTCTCTTTCGTTCTGTGCGTGGATGGGATTTTGAAGCCGCTCATGGCACGAATTAAAGCCGAAGTTCGCGAACACGCCCACCAGCAACGCCGCGCGCGGCAGCATCATCCTCCCACCGCTGCTCCCACATGCGCACCGCCGCCGCCAGAGACAGCGCCTGTTGTTGCGAAGACGGAGGTCGAGATGTCGCCTGCGCCGCCTCCACCTCCGCTGCCGCCGCCTAGGGATCCGCCTGGCGCTCGGTGGATTGACCTCACGGCCGACGAGGAAACCGAGGACGAAGAAGACGCCGATGAGCCGTTTGCAGCGGCGATCCAGCGTATACGAGAACAAGAACCAGATCACTGTGAAGAGCACGAGCAAGGTCGGCGGGAACAAGAACAGGAACCGGAACAAGACCAAGGTGAAGCGAGTCCGATGGAGCTCGAGACCGATGCTGAGGATGAAGAGGTCTCGAAGGCGACGGCGCGTCCTGCTGTCGCAAGCAATGCTGACGCAACCGACGAGTCGGAGATCGACGAAGAGATGCCGGCAGCCCCGGTACTGGGACAGGAGAGTGAAGACGCGCGAGCAGCGTCCCAAGACACGTCGCCACGGGGCGGAGTTGGTGGCGGCGTACGTGCGGTCGTGGACAAGATTAGCCATGCGCTAAGCGCCGCGATGCCGTCGTTTTCGCGGAGTGGGGCTTCTGCTGCCAGTGCCGTTGGCGAGGAAGAGAAGATGGTGGAGACGACAGGAACGCAAGCTGCCAGAGGAGATGCAGGTCGTGGGGGCGGTGAAGATGCAGACAATGACGAGGAAGAAGAAGACGAGCGGTGGCCCGAGCTGCAGCCACGCAACATCGAGCAAGACGACGACGTGGGTGATGAAGATGGCATGGACTCGACCGGCAGCGAGACGGGCGACGGCAGTGTTGAAAATTCGCGTGCTACAATGGGCGAGTCGCTGGAAGACGGCGAGATTTTCGAAGAAGGTGCCGTCGGCAAGACACCTGCGGCGGTGAAAGTGGCGATCGCGCTGGAACTCCATGCCGCGCGCGCGGCAGCAAACGCTGCAAACGCGGCAATGGCCAGGAAGAAGCAAAAGAAGCGCGGGCGCAAAAAGAACAAGCGCAAGGCGGATGCGATGCTAGCCGCGGCACCCGTCAACGAGGTCGACGAGTTTGGCCGCAACGTGCGTCACCAGCCGACGATGCCGAGATCGGTGTCTCTGGTGCAGTCTTCGCACGTGCAGGAATTTTTGCCGTCGATGGCGATGCCTGTATCAACACAGATACCGGTCCAAGCGCCACCACCGCTACTGCCGCTACCGCCCTTGATGGCGACGCCTCCTCGTCCTCCTCTTCTTCCACACCCGCCACCTCTTCCCATGCACGACTATGGGAACCTACACGCTCCGCAACATTTTGTGGACGACCATATCGTCCGTGTGAATCGTCACGGTGCGTTTGAACCCTTTGCGCTCCATGCGAATCGAGGTCCTCGGCCCCCGATCGCCCCTCCGTTCTCCCAACCGCCTCCACCGCCATCCACTGGATTTCGGTATGTGTCGATGGAGCATTTTGGATTTGGAAACAGCGACATAGAAGAAGGCACTTCCAGTCGAGGGTTCGAGCGACCACCCCCACCGAGCAAGCCGCCAGTCGACGTTGAACCGGTCTTTGATCTTGATAGTCTACGAGCAGCAGCTTTGAAAACCAAGCGCAAGTCGACCAATGAGAATAATACGGCAGCATCAACTGATCGTCCAGTGCAGGTGGCTTCGGCGACGAATCAGTCTGAAGCCGCGACTGCTGATCCCGCTAGCACTGCTGAGGAAGGTGAGAGAGATCTGGACACGTTGCGCATGGAATTGCTGCAGTCGATGCGACGAAAACGACGGGAGCCGTCGGGGCGGTCGGTGGCGAGTGCAACCGACTCGGTCGACGATTCCACTTCTCGTGAAGCCTCCGGCATAAGTCGAGAAGGCTCAGAACCCTCGCCGCCTAAGGCCCTAGCCGAGGCGGCACAAGCTGCGCCGTTGTCGATCGAGGCACCGAAGCAACCGCTCGCAATCCAGAATTTTGTTCCAGTGTTTGGTCTACCCGTGCCCGAGAGCCCGCAAATCCAACCATTGGGAGCATCGTCCAAGTCTCTCGTTATCCACCTCTCGATGGCCGAGCTCGCAGCCGACAGTTTTGACGACGCCGCGGCACATTACCAAATGGTCGTGCAGGACGTTCAAGCTCAGGCGGTGTCCACGAAAGTGTCTCGTGAGACACAGTCGACCTCGCCACCCAGCGCGGTAACCACCATCCAAGATGAGCAGCCCGTATTTACCGTGGATACTGAGACCTCGGCGTCTCCAACGGCAGACGCGACGACAGCGGATGCAGCGGTTTGTCTTCTTCGATGCTTTCTGTACGGTGACTCAACTTCTGACGGCCGGCGCTGGGCCGTATCTTGTGTGTGTTTTGCTGTAGGAACCGGCGGCCCAAGCATCGACGACACGAGCGACAGCACAGGAGAATGGCGTACACAAGGAACAGGTAGATTGGGTGGCGACGACGAAGAGTGTGTTGATAGACCCGGAGATTCTGGCGGATCCAGCGAAACTGGAGGTGGAGCGCCAGGCATGTCTGGCAAATATCCGAGAGGCAGACGCAAACATTGCGCGCCTGGATGCCGAGATTGCCGCGCTTCGCCTCGTGATTGCTGCGCGAGAAGCCGAGACTCCGAAAGAATCGCAGTCTTCTGCGACGGCCTGCGGGGCGTGAGAGGTGAGGTGGTTCAGAGAGAGAGTGAGAAAGTTTCCTGCGTGTTTTCGAAACTGCAAAGTTCTTCTCAGCGAGCGTAGCGTAGGAAAGAGGAGAGTTTCGCGTCTGGTGTCTCCCTCTCAATCGTCTAATTTATACCAAACTGATCTATTCCATCAACAAGCTTTATCAGCTTTATGCCTTGGTCTTCTTCTGCTTCTGCTTCGTGGTGGCTTCTTCTACGACCTCATTGCCCTTGCGTTTCTTGTTCTTGGAATTCTTCTTCTGTCGCTTGGTTTGGCTTTGCTGTTGCTGTTGCTGTGTTGGCTTCTTCTTCTTGTCGGCACTCGGTTCCTCCAGCTCGACCACGACGCGCGGCGCCGCCGCCGCGGCCGCGGCACTCAGGGGCTTGCCACTCGCCTCAACCTTCTTGACCTTTTTCACTTTTTTCACGGGCATTTCGTCGGCCATCTCGTCGGCGGATACGACACATGCCGATAAACACGTGAGCCGCGGCTTGCTGAGTATCATGGTCGACGCCAAGGGCTTGACGGCGTCATTCGCTTCCTCGGGCGCCAGTGCATCCAGCGTAAAGTCGGCCAGGTCATAGACCTGGACGACGCCATTGGACGTCGCGACGACGACCCATGGCAGCTTGTCGTCGCCGTGCGGGTACACGACTTCAATATGGCGGATCCGCGTCGTGATCGCGTCGTTCGAGATCTTGGCCACGAGCCTAAAGTCCACACAATAACCCTCAACGTCAGTCTCCTCGATTCGGTCCTATGGAGACCAGTGAACAATTAAGTGACGTACGTTCCGTTGACCTTCCACACGTAAATGCGCTTGTCTTCGCCGCCACACACGACATAGTCGTCCGTGGCAAACGCCATGGCGTGGATCTTGTCGCCATGGCCCAGCACACCGACGACCTCGGCGTTTGCGCTGCTAAACACCGACAGTTCCGTGCCAAAGCACAGCGCGTACCGCGCGCCCGACTGGGACATTTTCACAAGACTGGCCTCTTTTTCCAGGCGGCGAATATAGGCAATACGGCCTTTGACCAGGTTCCACATGCGCAGCGTGCGGTCGCGCGCGACCGAAAACGCCAGCTTGCCGCTCGGATGGACGGCCATGGACACGACCTCGCCCTTGTGGCCACCGAGAATGTGGAGACAGTTCCAGTCGCTCGTGCGCCAGATACAGATCGTGTGGTCGGCGCTGCCGCTGAGCATGTGGCTCTGGCCAAAGAACTCGAGACACGTCACGGCGCCCTTGTGTTCCATGAGCGTCCCGACTTCGACGCGCTTGTTCACATTGTAGATTCTACCAACACACAAAAAACCAACGTTGGTACGATGCCAACGAATGTGGGCACATTGTTGTTGGGATTTTTTCCAACAACAGATAAAAGCGCGATTTACGTACTTGACGGTCTCGTCGTTGCCGCCCGAGATGAGTGTCTTGCCCTGCTTGGCGGTCATAAACGCGACGCTCTTGATGCACTCGGCGTGGGCCGCGTAGCCAAACGTAAGCTTCATCTTCTTGGTACTAGACGTGGTGGGCATCTCCCAGCCGTAGAGCAGTCCCTCGTACGTGCCAGCGACGATGCGGACCAGCGACGCCATGATGGATTTGTTGGTTGTTGGATGTGTGTCTGTTGGCGCGGCGCGCCAACAAAAAAATGGTGGTCAACCAGTGATGTAGAGGATGTAGTGTAGGTATCCTACTAAGTACGAAGTCAGTATCACAAGGTATCAAATGTGACATGGCTACACTCTGACGTGAACCCAATTTGGAGGAGATGAAAATGAGTTCGTCCAAAAATACGATTAGGGATTGATCTGGAAGCGCGTGCGTGGACAGCAGGAAAGAGACAGGAACAGAAATGGTGTGACGCCGTCGCATGGAACGTACTTGCGATTGTGGTCGTCCCGAGGGCAAAGTCTTAGCGCTGTCGTAGTTGCCCATTTGCAAGATTAACCCACGAGCGAGAACTGCGCCTCGCGTCGGCATTGCAGTATCATGGAGCTCGACTTGGAACTCACGCCAGAGGATGGAGCAGAAGGAAGCCTCGCATGTGTGGGGTTGTCGTCGCCGCTGGGCGGAAAGCACCAGCGCGACCTATCACTCTCGGCCAAGTGGGCCAGCAACAAGGCACTCGCGCTCGAATACCTCCAGCGCCAGCGAGTGCGGATAACAACACCATGCTACCTGTGTATTTTATACAAATAGTAATCGGTCTTGTCGATCTGTAGGAAGCTATTCTGTGGATCGAGAGCGTCCTGGAACGTAAGCTTCCGCGCGATTTGTTCGAGGCACTCAAGTCGGGCATCGTACTGCGCGAGGTGCTGGTCAAGCTGTACCCTGAGCCAACGGCGCAGTGCACGTCACCCATCAGTCGGCGCTACAGTTTGACCATGGCGCCGTGGAAAGAGCGCGAGAATATTTCCATTTTTCTCAAGCATTGCAAGTCGTACGTCGTTGGGGTGTTTGCGGTATCGGGATTCGGATATCGACGCTAAGTGAAATTGATGCTGCTGTAGCATGGGCATGAACGACACGTTCCTGTTTTGCACAGACGATCTCTACGAAGGCACGAACATGGTACAAGTGCTATTTAGTATCCAGCACTTTATGGCCTTTTCACGAGCAAAATCGAGGTATCTCTTCAAGCCCATTGAGCAAGAGTCGATCACGTTTTCGAACCAAGAGGTGCGGAGGAAAATGGACACAGCACTCTTGGTTCCATGGATTGATAGGCTGTATGTGTATGGTCTTGTAGTTGGAAATGGCGCTGTCCAAGATCGAGCAGGCCGGTGTGGACGTCAATGCACTCCTGACCAGCGCACCCTCCAGTGCGTCACCCTCGCCGACCAAGCCCCACGTCGAAGAAAAAGCCGAAGCCTCCAGTGACGAGACGCCGTCAACTGCAAGCAGTGATTCGACTTCCGATGCGATCGAAGCAAAGGAAGATCCTGAACCAGCCGAGGACGCGAGTGAGACCAAGGAAGATCCAGAGCCGGCTGAGAACGAGTGCGAGGCCAGTGACGGTGTCGATGACGAGACGGCTGCACTTGAGGAGCTCGAACTCGAGCTATCTGCCCACGAGAACAACAACAACCTCGCCGTCGAAGAGAACGACATCAACGACATTGATCAGCACATCACTGCGGAGGAGGCAGAGGAAATCATCGGGAGTGCTGGGCACACTTCCGTGAATGAAGCGGAAGAAGCGATGCCGGAAGGAGAGATGGAGGCGCATGATTTTGAAGCCGAGCGCCAGCTTCCGGACTTCGAAGAAGAAGCAGAAGAACAAGACCTGGTAGTGCTGCAAGCGCTTGCGGATGCCGCGACCGAAGCGGAGATTTTCGCGTTTGCAGCAGCCGAGCTGGACGAGAGCATTGTGCTCTTGGAGATCATGGACGACATGCTCTGTGAGATTGAGCGTAGCGCCTACGCAGCCAAGCACGCTGAAGAATCCCGCTCGATCGAAGAGATGGCGATCCCAGGCGATATCGAAGTTGTGCGCCTCAGCTCTGCCGACCTGACTGACAAGCACGACACGTACGTCGGGGATTCTCTGGCGCCGACGGTCCCCGATACCAATGCCGTCGCCGAGTCTGAAACACGAGCGAATCGATTTTCTCGCGCGGCACGTGCGTCCAAGAAGGCGTCGAAAGCCGCCAAGAAGACGAAGCAACGCCAGAGTTCCAACGAATCGCTCGATATCGAGGCCATGTCCAAGTGCACGTGTGGCAGCAAGTGCACAATCATGTAAGCTTTGCCCGTTGGGGCGGTTTGTTCTCCTCTTTCTTTCGGCCTATTATATGCTCGTCATACATCCATACAAATCGCCTTCCATACCGTCGTATTTTACTCGTTGGGCATGGCGGTCAACAGCGAGTCGCCGGTGATCTCAAAGTTTGGCGTCTCGTTCTGCTTGAACGACAGCATGAGGCTCTTGAACTCTTCAAAGTCGGAGCAGCTCAGCAGCACGTCAATGACGTCCAACGGGATTTCGTCTTCGTGTTCCTGCATCTGCCGCATGAGCTCGTCCATCGAGAAGTTCTGGAAAAAACGCACACCACATTAGACGGAATTTTCCTGTCACTATTGATCCATCGACCGTACCTCGATCTGCTCCGTCAGTCGCTGCTCAAGAAACGTCTCTGATAAAGTACACTGGGTCAGTCTCCGTTATGAGGGAGGTTCGCGTATCGTGTGGAAGACGCACCAATTAAGGCGACGTATTCCTCAAAGATCTGCGTGTAGCTGAGTTTGTTCTCGGTGACGTTCTCAAACTCCTCTGGAATTTCAGTTGAGATATTATCAATAAGACGTTGGACCCCGGCGGCAATGCAGAAACGCACCACAGTTTTTGAGGCAAAAGTCCGTCTGAAGGTCGACAAACGTCGGGTCCATGAGAATGTCTTGGAGCACGCCAATCACCCGGTCAAAGAGACACTCGTCCGAGTTGTGGTCACCCGCGTCGTTGCAAATCACTTTTTCGTCTTGCTCGTCCTCGTCGTCGACCTTGAACGCGTCCACGACCTCGGGCTGCTGCTCGACCATCGACGCCATCCTTTGTCTTTGAGTCTCTCTATGCTTGTTTGTGCTTCTCAAACAGTCGCTGCTAGGCCAAAATTTTCCAGATTCTGTCGTAACTGCTCGAGACGTCGTTTCGCGATCACCACGATCATTTCATGAAAATGCTGCATTCTCGTACCGCAATATTTGAGAAATAATGAAAACATAGTTTTGTCACTGATACAGTTGCATTTGCGTGGGCGGCACGAGCAGGTCTTCGTTGATGGGCGCGGCCAGGTACTTCTTGAGCAAGTTCTTGAGCTCGGTGTTTTGGTGTTTGAGTGCGCCGACATCGTCAATGAGTTCTTTACGCTTGAGCAGCGCCTGGTGGTACGATGTGAGTCCCTTCTCCAGTGCAGTCATGACGCGCACCGACCGGGGCGGCACCACACAGACTACAGCACGCCAGTATTCCTTGTCGGCTCGCTTGGTCTTGGCCTTGCTAAGAGCAGCAGCACTGCTGGTCGTTGAAGTGACCTTGCTCGACTTGCCGTCCACGTCGACTGTATGCAAAGACGCGTGGCGAAGAATACGAGCCATGGGCGCCATCCGCTTTTGCTCGTTCAGTTCCTATCATACAACCTCTGTTAGTCCGTGCTTCATCAAGTGATGGTCCAGGGAAATAAAGACCCACCTGAACAAACTGCGTGCAGACGCGAATGACGTCCTCGGCGCCGACCAACAGTCCCCATTTCGGAGTAGGCACTGACGGCAGCCCACTGGTCGTCACACTCCATCCTGCATTGGTATGGCCATACTCGACCGGCACGTCAGCGCGGGGATCTTCATAGAAGAACGCCATGAGTCGTTCCATGTCGGATTCATTATCGACCCCGAGCGCACGCATAATCATGTCCGACTTGACGAGCTCGGCCTCGTCATCGGGAAGTTCGTCCAATGCCTGGGCCACACTGACATTGACTAGAAACCCGGCCTCGGACGCCAGCATCTTGAGCATGTACTTGAGCTTGGCGCCCGAGATCTTTTTCTCTTCGACCAGCGGCTCGATATCGCTAAAGGCGTCGTTCGCAGCCGCATTCGCACTGCTGCTGCCACTCTCTTGGCCGCTCAATGCGTCACTGCAAGAGCCGGGCTGCGATGCGGTCTCGGCTTTCTTTTTGCTCTCGCCGAGCTGTTGCCACTGTCGAATGGACCGCACTGGACCCCGCCACGTCAACCCGAGCTGCTGCTCGTGGAGAATCTTGTCCGCCTGCAGTAGTTTGTCCACTTTCTGGACGGCCTCGTCTTCGTGCATGGCCCAGACGTCGTCAAACGTTTGCAGATCGCTCGCCTCGAAATGCGCATACTTTTTCTGCAAGTCTTTGTACTGCTTCGTGATGCGTCTGTACTCTTCCGTGAGCTCTTGGTTCTGGTTACGGTCCCGCGTGTCGGTCTGGTTGTACTTGGTAATGAGCGTGCTGAGCGTGTCCTTGAGCCGCGCGAGCTTGCGCTTTTGCTGGCTCAGCGTCGCCGAGTTTTCCATGTCACGTTCTGTGAGCACGCGGTAGTTGTACTCGAGCTTTTCAGTATTGAGCTGGTACGTCGCGCGCATCTCTTCGAGCTGTTGCTCGAGCGTCTGGATATTGGTCTCGAGTTTGATCTTGAGTTCGTTATAGTCCTCGGCGTCTTTCACGCGCAGATCTTCAATCTCTTTTTGGTATTGCTCGTCACGGGCCTGCTTGGCCTCCATATAGACCATCTCCATTTCGCGGCGCTTCTCAAAGAGCGAGTCAATCTCGAGCTTGTTATTGGCGATGAGCTCGTCGCGCTCTTTGAGGAACGCGTCCTCCATTTGGTCGAGCTCCATTTCGTACTCTTCCTGCATCTCACGGTATTGCTGGCCCATTCGCTCGACAAGCTTTTCGACGTCTTCAGCCTGCACTTTGAGTGCCGTCACGTACTCTTCGTCCTTGGCCTTGAGCTGTGACTGAAACTCTCTGATCACGCCGTCCTTGGACGCCAAAATCTCGCTGCACGCGCGGTTCTGCGCCTCTAGCTCACGGTGGAGCTCTTGCGGCATGCTGTACTCAAACAGATCCGACCAGCGCATTTCGACAGCAGCGTTTTTGGCGCCACTATCGATCGCTTCCTGCTGGAGCTTCTCGACGCGCCTGTGGCGTCGTTCTTCCTCTTCAGTGCGGCGCTTGTTCTCGGCGTCATCGGCCTGGACACGCACACTTGTGACATGCTGGATGCCCGACAGTTTGCGGCGGTCGAGTTGGTTGAGACTATCGGCGATCTGCTGCTGGCCGCGGCTCATGCGCTTGGACTCGGCGACCTGCTGCTTCTTTTTGCGCGACTCGTCGTCCTTGGACACATTCCGCGTTTCGATCCGCTGCCGTCGCGCCTGCACGCGCGCGTCACGGTCATTGCCGTCACCGGACGATTCGTGGCCCTTGCCCGATGCGTCCATTTATTTTCTACCGACGCGTTAAAGCTGGCAGTGCGTAGAGCTGCCTCTCACGGCCATGTCGTTGGTATTGGGATCCTTGCGGAGCTCTTCGCCAAAATGGCTTCATTTTTCTGAAACGGATCATTTATGTTGCACTCATGTTGCACCGTATAATCATGTGTACCACATTATTTGTGCTATATTTTGGCCTCCAGTTTCCCTCATTTTCCCGCTCTTCGCCCCAAATACTAGTATGACGGAAGAGCAAGAGACGCACTTGTCGGCAACGGCTGCTGCGACGCCGCCGCACGCTGGTCGTGGCGGCACGCAGCTTCTCCATGAACTGCTCGCAATCGCGTACCACGTCTTTGAAGAGGCCAAGCAGATGAACCTCAAGCCGCCGCTGCAGCCAAGTTCGCGCATGTTTTCGCTCGACGCGATTAATGCGACGGGTCCGCCGTCGCCGCCACGCTCACCGGGGCCGCCCGATTCACCTTCGGACGAAAATCTGTCGGCAAGTGAGATGAACGGGTCGTTCCACTCGACGGCTTCGCACGGCCACCACGGCGCCGCCGGGGGCATGCACACGCCCGTGATTCCGTTCTCGCCCGAGGAGATCCAGGACTCGTTTACGCGCATCGCGACGCTCAAGAGCCAGTACGTCAAAGTCAGCACCGAGTTGCTCGAGTTCATTAAGCAGCTCGAGGAGCGTCGCCAGAACCCAGAGATTGCCGCGAAGCACGCCGCTGATGAAAAGGTATGGTGCCTGCTACAACATGCTCCTCCGTGAGTTGGTTTTGATGTGTTGTCGCTGTTTCTGTAGGAGACCGTCGAGAAGCTCACAGCACGAAGGGACCACTTGCGCCGCGTACGTTACGGTCGCACGTTTGCCTGGGTTGAGGGCCGCCCGTGGTGCTAGCATCGTCGCTGAGGGGTTGTTTTCTGTAGGAGGTCTACGAACGCAATCTCGTGATGAAGGGACTGATCGACCGCCTTCGCTACCTTCAATACTCGATGCGTCTCATCCGCGGCGGCAGCTCCAACCCACCGCCCATCGTCATGGAGAGCGTGTAGCGCATTTCCGAGCCAACCTCAATGTCACAAATCTTCTCGTGGTCACTTTTGTGGGGTTGATTTCTCCTTCTCTGCTGTGGTCCACGCCAGGTTCCTACTCAGAAAAGGCGGACATTGGGATCCAAAGCGTCTATCATTCTTCAACAAGACCTCCAACCCAGAAGCTCACTTTCTTCTCACTCCTCCCAACAGAAAGAAAAATGCGTCCGCCTAGCTACGTCAAGAGCGTCTCGGTCAAGAACACGACGGCCCACGCGGTCAAGGTCACGGTCACGTTTGGCTCGGACGAGCAAGAGGCCGAGGGCAACACCAAGATTGTCGAGTCGCGCGAAATCGCGGCCCACGAAGAGGCCACGTTTGCCGAGCAGGAGTACGACATGGGCACGTGGACCGCGGTCGCGGCGTTGTACTCGCTCCATGCCGAGCCTGCAGGCGGTGTCGGCGCGAACGAGCACGCGACGGCGTTCAAGCCCGAGGTCACGGGCATTGTGGACCAGCTCAAGGTCGAGATCCAGCCGCACGCGACCAGCGGAGCGCTCCACATCACGGCGCTTTAGATGGTCGATTGATTCCCTTTGTGGCATTGCTTTATTTGACCTGGCCCGCGCTTCGCTAGTCAGCCTCCAGCTTTTCAACTTTTCCAACGACAACAAAAAATCGCAATACAAAAAAATGAACTCTCGTTTTAATCTGATCTGGTAGTTATCCCCTCGACTCTTTTCGTCCTCGCCCGTCCGCGACCGCCCTTCGTGAGGCGCCTTGTAAATTGAGATTTCCTTCTATGATGAGGATAGCATGGTTGACTCACGCGTTTGCATTTTAAATACGGATACCGTCTCACACGACGTGGCTGTCCGGTTTCTCGCCGGGTCGTCCGTACATTACCATGGAGGACTGGCGGTCGCCGTCCGATAATTCCGACACGTATGCGCTGCCCGCGTCGGACCGAGGCGACCGTGGTGTCATTGGGGCGGCCACGTAACTGATTTCACGGCCAGGTGTGTGGACGATGAATGACGAGGATTCGGTAGACGCCGTAGCGCTCTCGAGGCTGCCGTCTTGATTGAAGTTGACGTGGAGTCCAAAGCCTCGCTGCTGCGGGGCGCGGTCTTCCGGCTTGCCAATCTGCATGCTCCCACGGCGCACGCCGCCATCGCCGCTTCGCGCACTGAGCACTTCGAGATCTTCGTCGACTTCGGCTTCGATGGCGGCCTGCTCTTCAGTTTCACTGTTGAACGAGGCGCGGGATACCCGCTCGCTCGGCCTGCTGTTGCCGGCCTTGTTGACCTCGTCGGCCGAATCATCGCGTTGACAGCAGAGGCGAGCGTAGAGCAGTCTCCACCACGGTGCGCGTACCTGGAATATGCCAAGATAAAAATAAATGTACCCATTCGTCAGCACAATGATCCACAAGAGAGACCAACTGGAAAACGAGAAGGCTCACCGCCCACTCGAGCTCTGGGCGATAAGCGTTCTCGTTCTTTTTTCCAACATCAAATCGGATGCACACGTACAGCGTTTTCGCGTTCTCGCTGCAGCTTGCGCTTGCGCTTGCGAACGATATAGTCGTAGGTCGTGATGTTTTCAATACCTAAGCAACAGAGACACTGATGATCAGAGACGTCGAGCAAGTTTACAAACTACTGCAAAACGACACGCACATAATTGGAAATGGAAGAGCGCCAACTGGGCAATCAGAAAGCACCATGGGACGAGCATGACGAGCAACACGGCGTGGATGGCTCGAATGGCGAGCAGCGGCACGCGGTATTTGTCGTCGATGCAAAAGCCCGTCAACTTGTCCTTTCCCTGCGAGCAACCGTACGCGCTCGCAGCTGAGTCATGCAAAAGACACACCCGTCCAGATTAAAAAAATGGCCGTCTCGATCGTGAGTACAAAGGAGAGGGTCCGGTACTCACATCTTTGCAGCACAGTGTCATCGTCCGAGTAGGAATTCGCGAGTACAAACACGCCGAACGCGACTTGCAGTGCGAGCATCACCGTCGCGCCAATGACGGACGTGAGGAAGAATCTGAGGGAGAGATAATAATTAATCCAACGGCTCGTCCTTTGCTCAAGTAAAAAAAATCCGGTGAGGAAAGTACCGGTAGTTCTTCTTGCCGACGCAGTTGTTGAGCCACTTGCAGTGGTGGTCAAAGACCGAGACGCACTTGTCACAGAGCCGGCAATGGCGACTTTCCTTGTGGCTGTAGAGAGACGTTTGTGTGAGTACATACACACCTAGGTCCCATCTCATTCAAAGACCACACACAGCTTACACATATTGGACGCAGACATTGCAATAGAGCTGGTCGTCGGTGACTTGAGTACTTTGGTCGTCATGATCATGCTGTGGAACACAGACACCCAAAGAGTCAGCCCCCACGACAAATTTCTTCCGATACTCAGCACAGTGGCCACGTACGCCTCGTTGAAGAATGCTATCGTCGGACGGGTCTGTGCCCGTACAGCGGATCACGGCGTAGACCACGACGAGACAGACAATGCCATAGGCGATCGAGCCCATGTACGCGGTCGAGACTTCGAGCAGCGGCGTCGTGAACGCGAAAAACAGCGCCATGATCATCGGAAAGAAGAGCCACGTCATGACCTGCAGGTAGTGGAACGGCGCCTGCCATCCATTCGTCCGCATTCTTCACCAATATTTTATTTCTTGTGTCTTGTTTCCAGGAGCTTCTTGGTTGAAGAGACTGCGCTTTCGGCTCGTACGCCACGCCAACACGGACAGGGGAAGAAAAGGAAGAGACGGTGATACTGGGGATAGACTGTAGTTACGGAAGGAGGTCGCGTACGCGCGGAATGGGGGCGGGAGGCGCGCGAGGAAAGAGGAGGCAATCCCGGCGCGGGACGGCGACGGTCGCTATTACCGGCGCGGACTGTGCTGGTTGGGGGAGAGGGCAAAATGTCCCCAGCCGAAATGGGAGCGGAACCCACCCACATAAAATTCCCTCTGTAAATGAATATAACCCTGCCTCTGTGGGTTTCTGACCCAGAGTGGCGCACAAGAGCCAGGCCAGCATGTCACACAGTGGGGTTTTTTCCAAGTGTTTTTTATAACTGTCGAACGTGCTGACTCAGGAACTGACGATGTACCGTTTTGAGGGTACAGTGAAGCCAGTGGCGAGTAATTGACAAACTAAGTCATGGTTTATGGCTTTATAGCTGAACAGGGTGAAAAGAAGCGCAATCCCAGTTACGAACTCACGCCACCAAGTCCAGCTCGAGAAGTGACCAAAACCAAGATATTCAAGCATGGACTCTCGCAAGCGTTGTCACGTTTGCTCTAGGCAACTTCGCACGTTGGTGAAACGGCGCGTAAAGTGCGTCAGCACAAAGTGCAGCGAGAGCGGTAACTGCCTCGTCAAGTCCTAAGTGTACCACCACACTTAGCGCGATATGTGGAAGGTGATGGTGAACCGCGCGCCCCACGCGCGACTACTGGTTTCTTGCAACGTGGTGGTCGTAACCGACGAGCACGTGGGTACGCAGATTGTTTCCGGTGCTTCTTTCAAGCTGTGCGCGAGCTCCGAGGATACACAGTAGAATGTAATGAGGACGCTCAAGTAAACGAGCAAGCAAGCGTCCCCGAGTTTGATAAGGCGATGGTGTTTATGTATTATGTTTATGTCCTGTACAACATTCGAGAAAGAACCTAGCGCTTCTCGACCAGCGACCGCAGCACGGGAATGAATTCCATCGCCGCCATGCCGTTCTTTCGCGGGTGCGCCACTCTGGTGCGACTGTGCAACGGTATACGATAGGTTGAAAATAGGTCATGCTCGTTTTTACGCTTCCCGCGGGAAGGCCGAAGATGTTGCTCAAACGTACGCACTGTTGCTTGAAGAGAGCAGGAGGAATGATTCGTCGACAGGGCTGGCTTACAGAGGGGGGGGGG